>PVHY01004444.1:0-21723 GCA_004024945.1 Uropsilus gracilis
GAAACAAGTTAAAAAGATAAAGACAGACACCAAATGGTTACAACTCGGAGTGGGGGGGCGGGACAGAGGGGGAATGGTCAGGGAGGGTGGGGGGGGGTGAATCCCGGTAAAATAAATAAATAAATTAATTAATTTAAAAAAAAATATTTTCACCTTTCAAATATACCATCATCATAGCTTTGTCTTCTTGGTGACTGAGTAAGGGAAAAAAACTTGTTGGGAGGCAACACATTGAGACTGTCTGCTGGAAGTGAGGGGTGTCTCCTCACCTCCCATTCGTGAGTGAGGCCTTCATGACCAAGGCTTTCAGGGGCTATCTATCCATTTGTATTATTTGCATTAATCAATGATTATTATTTTAATTAATTAATGATTAATTATTATTTTGTATATAATTAATTATGATTAATACAAATTTATTTCAGTGTCTCCTCTTCTCCAGACTCTACTCATGAGGAGACCTGAGTGAGGATACTGAGTCAGGTCTGTGGCATTATTTAGGTTCTTGTAGCAAGTCTGACTTTGCAGAGCTGGCTCCAAGGCCATGTCAGTTGATGTAGGGTGACTGTGTTGTGCCCAGAGGAGCTCGCTCTCCTCTGCCAGCTGGGTGGGCATGCTTAGGGGTGAAAATGAAGAAAACAGAGAGAGAGCCTAAAGCAGTTTTTGTAGATGAACTGATGCTGTTGGGATGGTTTATCCATCGTGTGCAAGGGAGAGGACAGAATTGTAGAATACCTTCCACTTGAAGGTCTAAGCTAGTATGGGCCTAGAAGGAAAAGACAAAATAAAATTAATATATCCACACTGGCCTCCAGGCCACTGTGTTACTGATTTATCTTCACCTATCCTGAGCCATGTTCTCCATTCTTTTCTCAGTCATTTCCATAGTCATGGCACCCATCAGAAGCAAACATGGTGCCCATCAACCCATACGATCTCTTTTTAGCCTGGCTACCCCTAAACAAACACTGCCGATGATGGCTAGTGCTATCTGCGGCATCCCATGCACTGTTTACATATGTTTCCTACAAGAAATCCCCTTCTGAATCTGTGTTTCTTCAGGTGTTGGCTGCAACCCCACACCTGGGGCAGATCACCTGAGATGCTGGTTAAAAGGTAGCTGTCTGGGCGCTGTCTCAGACCTTCCGAGTCACGATTTCTTGAGCCAGGGCTCTCCGTATTTCCAGTGCTCCCATGTGATGTTAATGGCCTGATTTTGTTGCTGTTTGCCAACTCATGGCCATTGTCCCAGGTCTCCTTGAAGTTTCCGAGTTGGGAGTGGGGCATGGAAAAGAGAAAAATACTATTTATCTCTGTGTGTGAGGATCACAGGTGATAGAATTAGATAAGGAACATATTCATTAGAGGCTTCGGCTTCAGTTCATTAATTGCAAGGTAACAGTCACTGCTGTGTCTGTGAGTCTCTGAGGCTGGGACTTGGATTTCCTTTTATTTTGCATCTCCAACATGTAGCAGAGTGTCTAGAGTAGCAGACAGTACCAATCTCTGTCCGATGGAAACTAAACCAAATTTGCTTCTAGTCTCTCTTGCAAGTGTCATCTTGGATGATACCAATGACAGAAAAATAAAATAAAAGGCAGTAAGGAAATTCTTAATAACTATGAAAATATACCAAATTGTATGGAACTTGGTGTGGTACTGTTAGCCACAATACTTTACTGTTCATTATATACTAATTGTCAGTTTCACAGTCAGTATTATTTACTCAACAACTATTTATTCAGTGCTAGGAGATGTTCTGTCCATTTGGATCATGGTGGATAAAGCAAAGAACACTGGCCTCAGAGAGCCCATATTCTTCATGGTGCTGAAGAAATAAATAAGTCTAAAAGGTAATTAATAAGTACACTAGGTCATATGTTAGTAGATACCATATTCAAAAGAAAAACTTGAGCTGGATGAAAGAAATCCAATTGCAGAGGAGGCTAGGTTACAGGTTGCAGTATTGAACAGGAGATGACATTATTTTCTATTCACCAAACAATAAAGGCATTATCACCATTACTCCGTTTTTGTTGTTGTTGTTGTTGTTGTTGTTTGGTTTTTGTTTTTTTTAGAACAGTGGAAATGCTGTGACTTTGCCCATGGCCAGTCAGGTGGAGCTAAATCTACCCTCGGCAGCCTAACCCCAGAGCCTGCACTTCTAGACGTTCCAGTTCGTGTATTCTTCTCATTGGCAAATGATATATCTACCATGTGCACTCGAGGGTCAGCCGTGGTGATGTTCCAAGGCAGAGTTAGCAGTTCCAGCTTCCATAATCCCAGGCTTAATTACCCACGGGGCACTAACGGCCCTCAGTCACCTGCAGAGTCATCTCTCCAAACGACGCATGATTCTAATAAAGAATCAATAATGGGGTGACCGATGCCTGTTTTCTTACTTGCTGAAATGGGGAGGGTCTCGCCAGGGCTGTCACACCAGGCCATGGGAGAAGAGAAACGTGAAGAGGCTTACATGGTTATTTTTAGTTTCAATTAGTCATTTTTGCTGGGCCATCAAGTTTGGGGAGACTTTTTAAAATCTTTATGTATAATCACTTTCTAATTGCTGGAGATGAGTAGACATCAGAGTGCAATATTCCTTTATTTTTTTAATTGTGAAATTATTGGGCATTGTTTTACACACTCTGACACTTTTGTTATTACCTGCATGAGAGAGAGAATGGTCGTAAGACCCAAGATGGTTTGCATAAAAGGAGACCTCAGAGATTGCTTTGCTCAAATTCCTCATTTTAGAGATGATAAAATTTGGAGACTGAGAAGGAAGGTGCTGGACCTGCAATCCCTTAGACAGTGTCAAAGAAAGAGACATCCCATTTAGAAAAGCATGGATTATTAGCGTGGGGAGTTATCTGTTCCTTTCCTCTCATTCTCTGCACAAGGGAAATGCATCCGAAAGCAAGCTCATTGCCTTTCTCTTTGGACTCCTACTCTTTCCAATTCACCTTCCGTACAACCCACTGACTTTCTTGAAGGCCAGTGTAACTGTGCTATTCAGTTAAAATGCTTTGCTAACTCTGTTTTCAGAGTAAATTTGAATTTTGTTACTGTGCACAGAAGATTCTCCATTATTTGTCCTTACTCTCTTATAGGTACAACTCTTGTCACCCTCCTGTTTTACCTGCCCTGGCTCTGTTCACACTGTTGTCCTCCATTCTCACCCACCTTGTCTTGTCCTCTCTTCTTGCAGGTCTCATCTCTAATAGCATGTTACCAGGATGCCTTTTCTGCACCTCACCTTTTTACTGGCAGGTTCCACTTTTCCATGGTGCTCTAGTTTTCACTTGTTATGAGCCACTGATAATGTATTGATGGCCTCCTTTGCTGGACCTGGAAACCCACTTAGAATGAGGATGGTGATTTTATTGATCGTTCTCCTTTGGTAGAGCCATGATTTGCACATAGATGGTCCCAGTGAACACAGAGTGAAAAAATGAATGGATGAATGAATAACTGAATGACTTGTGACTTGATAAAGGTTATGTGACTCTGTAATATGTCTATAAGTATTTTTCAAGGGGAGAACAAGACAAAAAGTAAATAAAGAATTTTAGCCTCTCGCTGAAATGTCTCAAGTAAAATATAGCCTTGTTAAAATGTGGTCATATTGATATGGGATTTATGGATCATTGATAAAAACACTTTGCAAAGACACTTTGCCGTTATCTCTCTAAACTTCAGTCTCTCCCTTTGTAAATCTTAGTTCAATGGCTTCCCTCTGTTTCATATAGTTGTGAGACTTTATCAAAATTGTACATACTGTGTTTTGAAATCTTCATTCATTTCTTTAAGACAGTAATTGAACTTATACTGAATTTGTCAATATGCTCCAGGGAGCAGTGAACAGATGAGTAAAATTAAAGGAGCTTGTAGTCTAGGAAGAGGAAAAAGAAACACATAGAATTAGTTTATATCCCAAGATGCCATATTTATGGCCAAAAGTATATGCAAAGGACCAGGAGAGTTCAGATGAGGTAGATTACTTTTGTGTAAAGAAATTAGGAAGACTTTAAGTGGAAACTGCAGAATAAAATTGACAGGAAAGGACTGTTCAGGTCTTGGTAACAGCAGTTATTCTCAAAGATGTTTTGGAATTTTCTTGGAAAAAAAAGATAATACCTTGAACTCTCCTTGGAGCCAGTGTTACTATTTTACTCTGGAAATATTTGGGCTACATAACCTCAGGAGTAACAAGGACAAGCATTGTTTAACAACTGAGCTGTTAATCTCCAAACAGGTTATTTTGGAAATATAGAAGGTAGTGAGGATGGTGAGCTCTTAACAGCAAGATAAAGGGTATTATAGTTAATTAAAGCATTGGATGTAGACTCCATTCCTTCTATATGCTTTATTAAGGACCTCCTATGGGACAGGGTTATACTGTTTTCTGCATACACAAAGATCTGTGACCTCTCTTCTTAACTTAAAGCCTAGTTGAGAGCCAACCATTAGAACAGTAGTACTATTCTAACTTGATCATTCTTCTAAAGGTGTGCATGATGATGGTAAGCATCATAGGAGTCTCCCTAGAATAGGTGTACTTTAACTGGTCCTTGAAAAATGAGCAAGAATTTGCCAAGTGTGCTGACACATAAATAGACAAATACAATACATTAACAGGCACAAAAAATAGGGATCTCCTCTATTTGCTTAACGATAATACCACTTTTTATTTTCCCTAAACAATTGCATTAGTGTTTATAGTAAGCTTTTAGTTTACAAACTATTCTCTTATTTTCCCTCTTCTGCCCTTTGTCTGAGCCATATTTTTTTTCAAATCTGATTTTCAGGGACTCCAGTACGTATATATTACACCATAATTTTGCTGTTGCTGTTTTAGTCCTGTTTTTTTTCCTCTTTGTGTATCATTTTGTAATGTATTAATTGCTGGATCTTCAGATCCACATATCTCTTTTTCTTACGTATGTAATCTGTTAATTTCACTCTATGTGACTGACTTTGGATTAAATTACATAGATTCATTAAACATCAGGTAATTATTTTATATAATAGAATGATAATGACATCAAGACTCACCAAGTGAAAATAACAAATATTTTCTCAGTTTCACACACTTTCTTGGAAGCTGAAGAGAAAGTGGTATTGAAAGTGGATGCAATTCTTACAGACACTGAGAGGGTCCCTATGTACAGTATAAAATGCAGTAACAGTAGAGTAGAATAACTTGTAAAAAGTTGAGCATGGTTATCTACTAGCATTTCTGTTTGTTCCAAATGTTTATGGACCAAACCAGTAATGTATGGACTCTCTAAAACACTGCCTGGAGCATAATAGGTTTTAAATGAATGACCAGGGCATTTAATGACCGGTGAGATGTAGTGATGGTTGAAAGTATTACTGTTGAAGAAGGGGCATTAGTCAAAGTCTGTATTTCAATGGGGTCTGTGGAAAGGAAGGTAATCAATAAAATTTGACTGAAGCATTGGTTATGTGCTAAGAAACAACTTAGAACTGATTTGACAATAGAGTTTGAATTTGATCATAGAGATATTCCAATGAAAATAAGAAGCATTTAGCATAAAGACGTTTTATCCAGCAAATGCACATGCACACACATGTCCACATACACTGCATGCTTAGATACACCTAAAAAAAAATCCTTTCCCCAAGCTTGATAACTTCTACAGAGTCATTTTGATCAATCTTTAACCAGAAATGCCATTGGTGAATAATGCCATTGGGAGCCCCATTAAACATATCCTGCACAAGTATATCCGGAGCAGAGATAAAGTGTTGACAGGATGATTGAGTTCAGCTTGCAAAATTGATTATTTTACTTCCCAACTCTCTGGTCTTTAATTGAAATGGATAGATTTGACGGAGCACCCTTGGCCTTGGCCAGGGTGTCTGGCAGAGCCTGAAAACTAACACCCTGACTCCTGAGGGCCCTGAGCCAAAGGATTCCCTAGGTCAGCTTTCATTCCCCACTCTTTCCCAGGATGAGGATGGGCTCGGTGGGAAACTGGCCAGGTTGACAGCCTGATGCCTTCCTTCCTCAGTACAAGGAAATGCAGCTTATGTTACCCCCACAGCAGGGAATAAAATCAGATTTTAGTGCACATTAAAATGTTCAGCCACCCATCCAAATCAATCCCACTAGGGGAGAAAACTGAACCTGGCTGAAAAAAGAAAAATCTGGGAATTGTTCTCCAAGATAATGCACTGGTTCCACTCTGAACTGGAAGCAGAGGGTAACTTGCAAGTTGCATCTTCCACAGTGGCAGACTTTGCACACCTCATGTGAGGAATGTAGGATGGCCTGAGGACCTGTGTGGGATTGACTGAAGATGAAGGAACCAAAAAGACCACTGGTTCCTTGGTGGAATATATTTTACAAGCTAGAGAACCAAAGGGTTGATTAGAAGTTTCCACCTGCTTGAAAATAGACCATGGTTTCTTTGTGTTTTGTTATTGTCTCTTTGCTATCGTTTGCAGCAACGTGGATGGAGCTAGAAGGAATCAAGCTAGCAGAAATAAGCCAGAACGAAAAACGGGAATACTGGGTGGTCTCACTTCTATGAGGGATATGGGGAAAGCAAACAAACAAACAGACCAAAAAGATTTAAATAGTCAGCAGAACTGAAATATAGAGCAAGAGAGGGGGAGGGGGGACTGGGATGAGAAGGGCACAGAAGATTAGGATGATGGCACACAAGGGACACAGTAGTGGGAGATCCCTGGGTCTGACAAGGATGTAAAAAAAATAATTAATTAATTTTTTAAAATAGACAACAGTCTGTGATGATGACACCATGCCCCCTCTCACGAAGTCTGTTCTACTTTAGTCTACCAGTAATTAGGAGTTCACTTTGATATGTATACAAGAAAATATTTTCTTATAAAAAAGACTTGATTGTAAATTTGGTATTTTTCCTGAAAAAAATACTTGATTCTTCTGCCATGTTTGTAATTGCCATAAATTCTAAAAACAGCGAAAATATTTACAAATAAATACCATATATCCTAAGAAAAAAATTATAATTTTATTTATTTACATATATATTTCACATCTTTGTATTCCCTGGGGTTCTCCCACCATCTCACCTCCCTAACCACTCCCACCCATCCACCCACTAACCCACCCCCAGATGTGCACTTTATTTTGGTTGCTAGCTTTTTAGTTTTCCTCTTGGCCTTTTGTTTGTTTCCTCTATATTTCATATATTAATGAAACCATCTTGTTTCTGTCTTTTTCTTTCTGATTTCTTTCTGCTAATATGATTCCTTCTAGGTCTATCCATGTTATCTCAAATGCATCAAATTTATCATTTTTAATTGATGAATATTATTCCATTATGTGTGTGTATCACATCTTTTTCATCCATTGATTTGTTTTGGAACATTTGGGTTGTTTCCATGTCCTTGCAATCATAAATAATGCTGCAATAAATATCCGAGTACACCACCTCTGTTTTAATCCTTCTCCCCTGCTGTGTGCCTCCGATCTATGGTCAACTTACAAGTTTTGACATTTCCCTGGCCTCTTATTTAACTTCTCTATATTTTACATATAAAGGAAACTGTCAGATATTTCTTTTGCCCTCTGGCTTCTTTCACTGAGCATAATTCCTTTCAGCTCCATCTATGTTACTGCAAATGGGATGCGTTTCTCTTTTGGATAGCTGAGTAGTACTCCGTTGTTTAAATATACCACAAGAGGGTTCTTTTTCATCACATCCTCACCAGCATTTTGGTTTCTAGTTATTGTAATGCTGGGTCATCCTCACCGGTGTGGGATGATATCTTCTCGTGGTTTTGATTTGCATTTCCCTGATGATACGTGATGTTGAACTTTTTTTTCATATGCCCATTGGCCATTTGCATTTCTTCTTTGGAGAAATGTTGTATTTTTTCAGCTCTGTCCATTTTTTTTGACTTGTTTGCTTTGTTTTTGTAAAGTTGTGTAAGCTTTATGTAGACTTTTACTATCAGTCCCTTTTCACTTGCATGGTATTCAAACCTTTTCTCTTCAGTTTGGTTGCTCTTTCTTTCGCTGTACAGAAGCATTCTAGTTTGAAGTCGTACCAGCTGTTCATATGCTCCTTTGTTTTCCTTGCATTCCAGCTTTTACTAAAATCTTGTTAGAAGTCTGTTGAGGAAAATCACAACTTAGAAAAAAATCCATGACTATGTCCACACCTACACAGTCAGACCCTGTGCGCCCAGGTTCATGCCACCTACTGATTTAGTCATGCATGTGTTGAAAATAGGCACCACATATTTCCAAGTGACAATATGTTATCATAATATTGTTAGCAGAGGGGACAAATTGATTCCTGGTGAGGGCCACTGTCTCTGTGGAATTGCACATTTTTCTCATACCTACAGCAGTTTCTCCACTCTGAATTCTGCCCACATCCCAGAGATGTGCTCATTAGGCTCATCGGTCATCTCAGTTCTCCTTGTCCAGTGAGTGAGGGCACATGTGTGCGTGTACCTCCTGTGATCGGAGGACATCCTGTCCCCAAGATGGGTCCCCTCTTGTGCACTGAACTGTCTAGGTAGGCTCACCTGGCCTGGAGCAAATGGGCTGGGGAATGAATGAATGACTACAAATGAGTGCTTAATGTTGAAGTGCTTGTATGTTTATTTAGAAGTCTGGCAAATTGTGTGGCCAGAAATTGTTGTAGAAATCCTTAATTCTTATTTATATCAACTCCTCCATAGTGACACCCTGTATTCCTTGTTACCTAAACAGTCTAACAATTATTTTCATAGCATTCACATTGCATTAGGCACTACACGTAATTGAGAAATGACTTAAAGTTTAGGGGAAGACATCTTAAAAGTCTGCATTCTCATTGGCTCTATACTCATTTGTAGTGTCCATGGGAAATAAATCAAAGGTGTGAAGAAGCCTGTTGTTTTGGGCTTGATTGCTCTTACTCCAAATGAAGTTTGTATGTTTTGTTCGTGGGATACTTCAAGACTGTTAACAGTTGCTTCAGTTATCTTTGCCAACACTTTGAATGCTGCCATTGTTTTTCTTGTGGTGATGTCAATGTTTTCGTTTCTTCTCATAATTTGGTTTGATTGTTGCCTTTTTTCCTGTGTTTTGGTGGAATAACAGTAATTTCCAGCTTTGAGCCACATGATCATGCCTCCAGCCATTGAAAGACAACTCTCCAGTATGAAAGCAAACCCCATGTGACATCAGCAGTGGCCATAGTTGTGGAAACATTGTCCTCTTGCTGCTTTAACTCTCTAATAGTGACTTGGAAAAATCACTGAGTAGGCTACAGGTTTTCTTCTAAAATTCACACACTTATGAAGTCCTAAATGCAAATATATGTTTTATTTACATTGGCAAAAACACAGAAAATGAAAAAAAAAAGCACACACACAGAAAGTGGAGGCAAAACATACATCTCCAAGTATAGTAGATTAAGGAATAAATTACAGTGAATACAGTAGCTGGAACACTATGTAGACATTAAAATGATGCATATAAAGGACTTTGTGGTGCTGTCGGGAAATGTTTATATGATAAAGCTGAGATAAATCAGTGCAAACATAACTGTTTATTACCAACACGTAGTACACACTGTCCACTCAGTGACATGCTCACATGGACAGAAATAGAGAAAGAAAACGTAAAAGTTGAATGTCACCCAAAGTTTGTAATAATTATTACTTTATTTAGGAATTCTAGGTAACATTGTTTTCTACCAGGGTTCTGTGATTCAGAGCAATACACTCACACCTCCCCAGAGATGCATCCTTCCACCCCACCCACCCCCAGAGCTCCCATATCCCTTTGCCATACACTATGAATCCCTTCCCTAGGTGGTAGTAATTTCTAAGCTGAAAATTTTTACTCTATGCTGAGTATTCTGAGTACTTTTTCTTCATCCTTGTTAGCATTCTAAAATAGGTACACATTGCATTTTTAAATTAAGAAAAAGTCATTTTCAAACAAGGCAGGATGGTGATGGTTCAGACTAAAAAGCATTATCCAAAAGAAAAGAATGCTAGGTGGTCCCTTAGTCATCAGACTCAGTGACCTTTTTTTCCCTAAACTTCAAGAATTCATTACTATTGTGCTAACCTCCACTGAGAGGGAACCACATTCCCTAGTGGGTGAAATGACTTGCTTGGGTGAAGCAGTGTCTTAGTAATGAGGTCAGGTCTGGACTCTCTACCCACACGCCCTGACAGCTGCTGTGAGAGTTTGGGGTTCTCTGTGTCTGTCTTTCTACCAGCTGTTTTATGTTTTGTGACCTGTGGCTCAATCGCAATTGTAAATATCTGCTTCCCTCTCCGTGAGAGGCTTTTATTGGAAGCATTAAGAACCCTACCGGTACAGCTTATTTCATGACATTTTCCAAAGTCACAAGGAATATGACATGACATTTTACAGGGTTGTGATTTTGCAAACATTTCTATAAAACATCATGAAAGTTTCTCATTAAACCAGACTAATTTGACCGGGACAACTGGTGGTTTGGAAGGTTTTTTCTTGCATCAAAATGATGTGTTCCAGTGTCCCATTTATACATTTGTCCTTTGTTAACCTGCAGAGGTAACTCTGCCCGTAGGAGCTAATTCCTTCAAATTTCCCATTACAATTGAAAGAAGATAATTACTTGTGCCAAGGTGTGCTTCCACTAAAGGAAACAAACCAACAGGGTGATCCAGTTCTTCAAGACTGGAAAGTTCTTTAAAAAATTAAGAATTTGCCCAAACTCAAGATTTACTAGTAATGAGACTGTTATATAACGGGAGCATTGATGAATTATCTTTGCACAACTAGGTACTTATCAAGATGTGGGTCTGTGTTAACAGACAAAGCATTTGGTCAGCTGAATGTGGGAAACTGCTAGGCTAAGAGAAATTATACACTTGTAGTCACTACAGGATTTTTCAGAATTCTTAATTTATTGAAAACAATCCTTTTGTCTTCCCAAAAGGAAGAAATTGGTGTAGTCTTCCTTGTCAGTGTTGTCTTTCTCCCCCTTCTGGAAGCTAACTTTGTTTTCTGATACACAGGAGTGAGCACATGACTATATCTGACCAATCACAGAGTTCTTATGATTTCTTCAGTGACAGCTAATCTAAGGGGTTGGCATAAGGACCAACCAGCCAACCAGAACTTTCCTTGAGATTCAGTATAAATGATGAGAGGACTATATACCTCCATCTTCTGATTCCCTATTTTCCAGCTCCTCTCCATAGTACTAACCAGCACCTAGCATGTCTGTATTTTCTTGTCTGTTTTGTTTATTTTATGACTCCACAAAGGCTAGCATTTATGTCTGTTCTGACTGATGTATCCAGCATCTGGCATAGTAGATGTCTGATAGATATTTGTTGTGGAATCTCAGTGATATCAAAAAGCATAGAGTATGTGGTCTTTCTCAGACTTCTTTCAAAATGAACCCTTCAAAATACCCTACAAGACATTGGAGAATGTTATCTCTAGGGCATAATTTGGGGGAAAAAAAACCTGCTTATAAAGGCCCTGATAAAGTATCAATTGTAACATGGGTGTTCTTCAAGAATAAGCTGAGACTCAGGTTAAATACTGACCCCAAATCAGAAAGTTGTGGTATATGTACACAATGGAATATTATTCATCAATCAAAAAAGACAAACTTAGGTTATTTGCAGCAGCATGGATGGAGTTAGAAGGAATAATGTTAGCAAAAGTAAGCCAGAAAGAAGAGAGAAATATGGATGGCCTCATATATAGGAGGGATATAGAGAAAATAAACAAGAAATGGAGAAGAAAAATTTAAAACTGTCAATAGAACTGAAGCATAGAAGAGAGGTTAAAATCGGAGGAGAGGAGGGCACAGGAGGTTAAGATGCTTCACGGGTGATAAGATGGTGGGAGAACCTCAGGGTAGACAATGAAATAAAAATATATATAATAAAAAAATAAAGACAATCAACAAAGTAAAGCAATATTGACCCCAAATCCCACACTGCACTTAGAGTTTTGTGCACATGAGCCCTTGGCTCTCTCTCCATATCCATACCTGTGCTCCCAGGTGAACACAGGTGCCTACTGCATACCAAGCTCTCTGATGAGTGCATCTTCTAGAAGTGTCAGAGAAGCTGGAACAGAACCCCTCCTTTGCCCGCAGACTTGAGGGTGTAACCCCTGCAAGGCTGCAAAGATATATACCTGAGTAGGTGTTAGGCTGTTCACCAGTTTGCCTGTGCATGGAAGAGGAAATACTGCTGCCAACTCATTGCTATCTTAGCACCTTTCAGAATCTCCACTCCCACCAAAGGCATAAAGAATAGATACCTAATAAAGTTAAACATGCTCTGAGACACTGTGTAAAGCAGGTGTGAACATTTTTGTCTTCACCACTCATTCAATCACCGTTTGAGTGCCTACCATTAGCCAGGAGCTGCACTGGGCACAAGAGATAAGGAACAGAAATGCTGTCACCTGTGTGAAGTTTATACTCTAACAGAGGATCCAAAGAACAGCCATGCATGCAGGCACTGTTGGTTGTGATCCACACTATAAAGACAGAGAAGAAGAAGCAGAGGAAAAGGAAGAGGAAGAAGAAGGACAAAGACAATGATGACAACGATGAGAAAGAGTAGGGGAAGACAAAAGGGAAGATGAAGATACCCTGATTTACTTTTATTTTTTTAACATTTAAACTTTATTTTTAAATTTAAATTTATTATTATTATTTTAAATTTGTTTTATATTATATCATTATTGATTTCAGGGTTCTCCCACCACCTTATCACTCGTGAGCTATCCTCTTTTGTGCCCCTACCACTCCCATTTTCCCCCTCCCCATTTCATGTTCCATGCTTCAATTTTTTTGAGAGTTAATTTTAAATTTTTCTTGTCTGTTGGATTGTTTTCCCTTTATCCCTCATATAAATGAAACCATCCACTGTTTCTCTTTTTCTTCCTGACTTATTTCTGCTAGCATGTTTCCATCTAGCTCCATCCATGTGGCTGCGAATGACCTAAGTTTGTCTTTTTTTTTTTTTTTTTGACTGATGAATAATATTCCATCGTGTACATATACCACAACTTTCTGATCCATTCATCTATGTGGGGGTATTTGGGTTGTGAAACTCAATTTTAGATAAGCCCTCTGAGAATCTTTGCTCCTCGGTCCCTACAAAATAGGTGGAAGCAGCTTGTCTGTTTCTAAAAGTGGAAGCAAAGCTCTACATGCCAGCCTAGGCCTCTAGCCTTTTAGAAACTGAAACTGTGATTGATTCTAGAGTTAAATTATTTCTTTTCCTGTTGAATAACTTGGCAGCTTCAAAGAATCCTCCAAAAGGACCTGGCCTTCCCACCAAACAGATTTGATGCTGAACTGGACCTCAGATTAGATGGAAAGTGCTGTCTTGGAGGCAGATGCCAAGTGTTTTATGTATGTAATGGCACTGTTCTTCATTATCCATTATTTATCAGCCTGGGGAGATTGGAGAAGAGAGAGCAAGACCCCTTAGTTTAATGTGAGGTCTTTATCTTTTAGCTTTTTAAGCACAAACATGCCAAGAAATGCCACCAAATGGTTGTCAGTGAGCACACACCGGCCAGCAACTCTCAGCCTCAAACACACAGGCCTCGGAAATGAAGCCACTGAAATTCCATCCAGGTTCTTAGGGAGTTGGCGTTGGCAGGAAATTCAATGGTGGAGTCATGGGAAAGGAGTGAAGAAGAGTGGGGCTTAGGATGAACATTTTTCCCTCTAAATTATTTCAGGCCTTTTTTTTTTTTCCATAAAAAGTGGGAATTTTCAACCTGGCATATTGGTATCATTTGGGGAGTTAAACCAAAAGGCTGATGCCTGCTTCCCACCCTGGAGGAGTGTGATTATATGACTCCGTGGGAAGCTTGGGCAAAGGGATTTGTCAGAGCCTCCCCCGTGATCCCCACATGCTCTCAGTATGGGGAACTGCCCCAGAGATGCAGGTCCCACAGCAACAAACACCTCAGGTGTGGGGCAGAAGGCGGTTGTGTAAGACTGTGTCGATCCTGCTTTGCCCGCCTTCCCAAAGGTTGAATTCCATCCTTCAGTGGGAAGGTTTTATTTGATCTGTTCTCATACAACGGACTGTTTTGACCACTTTAGACAAAATGGGTAAAATACCTAAGCGCAGCCTAGGAAGCGGAGGTGATCAGGGATCGCTGCTTGAGTCCTGACCCGGGGCAACATAGCGAGACCTAGTTCCAAAAAAATAGCTGGGCGTAGTGGTGCGCACCTGTAATCCCAGCTACCTGGGAAGCTGGGACTGGGGATTGCTTGAGTCGATGGTACCCCGGGCAATGTGAACCTGCGGATCCACAGGCAAAAATAGCGAGACCTAGTCAAAAAACAAACAAAAAACACCTATATTTAAATTGTAGAAATGGTTTGATGTCCAAGGTCATTTTTGTCATAGGTGCATGCTTAATTCCTCTGGTCTAAGGTGGCAGGATGGGCAGACCTCCTAAAGATGAGGTGGTATGACTGCCACATGTGCATGCTCCATGTGCTGTATGGAAGGGCAGCAGAGACAGAGGAAATGGAGGTCCTGGGGAAACTTAAGAACAGAAGCACACTGATCTGTGATGAAAGACAGGGCGAGAAATTTCCAATGCAGAAGTGCACAGAAGTTAGAGCAGGAATCTTTTTTTCCCACCTGTCATGTGAGGTTGGGGAAATTTCCTTCTACAATAAATCATTTTCCTGACCAAATATTTCATCATGAGCTATCTTCTTAGTGGAATTGCTTTCTGTGGGCATAAGGAAAGAGCTTCAGCTCTGAGTTCACTATCTTTTTTTTTTTTTTTTGAACTCACTATCTTACAGGTGTTTGCATGCGTGTGTGAATTCTGCCAGGACTTTGCAGATTGAAAGTATAGATTTGTGGATACATTCAGGGCCTTGGGGGAGAAAGGCTCCCAGAAAGAAAGATAAGAGCCAAAGATGTGAATCACCTATAATGGCACAGAGCTGAAAGAGGCTATCACCCTCCTCACTTGGTGGGTCAGGAACTTTAGACTCTGAGTATTCCAGCCACTGGCTCACAGTCCCAAGGCAGGGAGTGGAGTTGGGATGCAAAATGAGCCCTCCATCTCCTTACGCTACTTCCCCTGCACCACACTAACCCCTGTGGGAGCTTCCAAATTTAGACTTTTATCACTGAGGAGAGACTACATCTGGGTCCCCGAGGAAGCCACTGTTATCGAGTCTTCAAGATTTCCTCCATCTATCTCGCAGAATGATAGGCTGAGCTTATAGTCCTAATTAGGAAACTCCTCTGGCTCCACCCTGGATGCATTAAAGTGGGTTCATCATGAGAGGAGCTCTGGCTTCAGAGACCCTGAGAGTTAATGCAGCTCCATCGCTCACCAGTAAGCTGCCCTCAGCAACTAGTTTGCCTCTCTGCACCTCAGTTTCCATCACCTGTAAAGTGGGGACAGGGAGGAGGGTTCCTATTAATATGACTGGGGGTGACGATTGAATGAGATAGTCATGCCAAACACTCAGCCCATGATCAGAGGCCATCAGTGTTAACAGCTACCATGTTACAGCCCACTCACCAGTGCTCTGTCACCACCTTGCTTTCTACTACCAGGCAGGGAAATCCCTGACCATTCCCTCAAATCCCCTCTGGATTCTGGGACTCAGCAGCTGATCCCCAATACTGTGCTGCATCCTCTCCTCTTTCAGCCTCTGCCTTCCTCCTAAAAGTGCATTGATCCCATCCCTTTGCACCTCAATCTCCATGCCCGTGGACTTAATGCGATTGCCCATTTCAGAGTGAGAGTGAAGAAAACTGACTCCTCCTCTTTAGAGAATGAGGCTGTAAACCCCCTCAATTTTATACTGTGGTAATTGGACCTGAAAAAAGTGATAGAAAACCAATAGCCAAGCTTGGGAATCTGGGAGACAAACACTCGAAGAAGGCTCATTGTTTTCTCATGCATAAGTGACAACCAAGTAGGCTCTGGAGCTTTGGGAGCAGTGGCTCTGGTCCAAATGGGAGCCAGGTAATGGGGACAGGGCCTGGCCGAGACCCAGTGTCCCCATTCTTGAAGGGACAGCTGGCTCAGAACCTCGGCACTGGAGCCTGCCCCCATTCCTGACATGGTTCCCCGAGAAGTATGTCTACCCACATCCATGCCCCTTGTCTTGCTTGCATGTCAGCATGCATGTCTTGCTTGCATGTTGTCTTGCATCCATGCCCCTTGTCTTGCTTGCATGTCAGCATGCATGTCTTGCTTGCATGCCCCTTGTCTTGCTTGCATGTTGCTTGCATGTCCAGAAAGCCATGGCACTACATTCTAGCTCAGTTACTGAAGGCCCTCAGCAAGGTGACACACATCCACTCTAGACAGTCCTGTTTCCTGTCTTGTTAGGAGCAGCAGCAATGTTGAGGGGTGGTGACGCCACTCAGATAACCATAGCCCAGCTATTTTTATTTGACTTATAAAATTGGAATCATAATAATCCCTATTTCCCAGGGCTGTCATAAGGATCAAATGAGGACTTTTATAACATAGAGTAGGTATTAAATCATGTGCTCATAGAATCTGAACCCAGGAAAACCAGCCTGCGTTGAAATCTCATGTTACAGAAGTGGGAAAATCCCAACAGGAATCCAGGTCTTCAGAGTTCTGCTGTCTTCATCTGGGATGGAGTACCCTGCTGGGGTTTCTTAGAGCTGGTTTATATTCCTGTAAGGCCACAGAGATGGGAGGAAAAGAGATGCCTTCCAGAATGCTGGGGGACTCAACGTGTCCAGACTCGAGTATGGTTCTGCTGGCACTAGTTGGAGGTCCTTGGAGAGCTCACTTGCATCTGAACCTCAGTTCCCAAATAGAGTAGTGCTACAGTGATATTTGCTCTGCAGCTTTTTTGCAGGGCTTAATGTGACACTATTTGTAAATACACACAAAGCATTTGACATGCATAGAATAGCGGTATGCCTTAGCAGAGGGGAAAAATAAGGGAAGGGTGAAGTGGGTGAGGTACCAGGGAAGTGAATCAATACTCATGTGAACTCCCCTCAAACAGAGAGAAGGAAGAGGTGGTGCTGCTTGGTACAATCAAATTTCAAGTCCTCATAAACCCCATACTAGTGCACCAGTGGAGCTGAGAGTGGCCGTGAGTTGCTTCCTGGTTGACCAGATCTCCCTACTGCAAGGCATGGTGTACAATGTTCTGACTCCCAGATGCTAGCATAGTCTCAACACCATGGGTAGAATTCTGAGCTTCAGTTTCCCCACCTGTAAAGGACAATGTTCATAGCTATTATAAGAGTGGAAGGTGATAACCAGTATAGAGTGTATCCGGACAACTTCAGTGTGAGTCTGGCATGTATTAATAATCATTGGTGTGTACATACTCTGGATAGGTCCTCTTCTCACAGGAGACAGATCTATAACAGGTGCCACCCTCTCAGGATGCTTATTTCAGCTGGAGCAGACCTAAGACCACAAGGCCCAAGCCAAGGTCAGCCAAGGGGCTGTGGAAGCATAAGTTGGCAGAGCACTTCCTCAGGCACTAGACACTCAGGGAGGCTAGAGTTCCTTTGGAATGCATTTCAGAAGAGTGAGGATGTGCTGGAACCAGGCTGGTTTACTTTCAAGCATGACCACTTAATCACTGTGGGGCCTTAGCAAACTCACTTAACATCTCTGAACCTCTACTTCCTTGTCTGTAAAAAGGGCTCACTTATAGAGAACTGCTCATTTTTTTTGTAAATGCTAATGCATACATATCTCCAGATAAATACACTGTTTGTGGCAGCATTAAATATTTAAGTAGAAATTAGAGTTAGTGAGGTAAGCAAGACCTGATGAGCTTATCAGAAGGAACTGGTGAGGAGATCAGCTGAGATGGGACTGAAGAGTGGTACGCTTGTGAATTAGCAATTTGAGACAATTCACACACCAAGGAGACCATCCCTCAGTGCTCACAGAAATGGATTAAAAAGCATCATTCAGCACCAATATTTTGAAATAGGAAAACATTTTGAGGAAATAGAGACTGGATGGGTGGAAAAAGGAGACAATAGGGGATTGAGGCAGTTCTGGGTGAGAGATCACAGAGGCCTGGACTATCCATGGGAAAGGGGGCACATAGAAATGAATTATTATTAAGATAAAAATGAATTAATTAGAACATTCATAGCCTAGTAAGCTCAGAGTCTAAATGGATATAGAAATAGTGCAAAGATGATAACCTTGAGAGGAAGTGCAGGACTTGTGTCCCATCTCTGTTAGCCAGCTAGCCTTGGGCAAGCTTCTGTGTTTTCTTCAGTCTCAGGTTGCTCATTGCTGAAATATGATTAGCAATAATACATATATTAGGGGGGCTTTTGGCAGCCTTGGGAAATTCTCCAAGGAAATTATTTAGCATTCAGTCAAGGTCAGCATTTACAATTGTAATTAGACCTAATATAGCTAATGTTGGTATACCAGATATCCCGTTGTTGGATATAAACTGTAATTATTAGTTTTATTTCTAACAAGTTTGAATCAAGAAATCCTGGCAGTTGACTCTCATTAACCTAACAGGAGATTCCCAGTCCCTGTAACTGAAATATAAGCTCCACAGAAACTCTAGAAAGGGGTAAAAACAGGTATTCATAACCCATAAGATGTCAAAGAGGGTTGACGTAGGGTCTGTAAGGATGAGATGGGACACTTTGTGTGGGGTCAAAGTTTCAGGAATAAAATAGCAATAGCAATCCTATTGACAGTGGAAACCTAGGGAATTTTCCCTGATGACACTTGGTACACATGATGGCACTGGAAGTGTAGAAACCCTCTATTGTCCAGCTGCAGTGTCTACCATGGAACAAGCTCACCTGGGTCACAGGAAACTGTCTGAGTAATTCAGAGAGTTCAAGATCCTGTGAGCACCCCTGTGGACAGGGTTCTCCAGGCTTCTTTGCAGCCCCTTCAGTGTCTCAGCACCATTATTCTCCAAGATAAACATAGGCTAGGGCCACGCCTGTTTAGCTCTTCATCGAGACAAAAATCAGGCCTTTCTGTTCACGTTTGTGTAAGATTCAAAGAACCTTCTCCCTATTTCAAAGACTTGTAATTGTTGAAAGGCAATCTGACCCGAACTTCTCGGTCTACAAGATCAAATTGCCCCAAAGCTTCCCAGTTTGCAAAACCCTTGGCATATACAGCATCTCATTCATTTCATCAATGGCTACTGGTGGCAAGTACCATCAGGTAAGAAGGTGGAGGGAGATGGGATGCTACTGATGTGTGAGCCTATTCCAGTGCCCCCACTTTTAAGTTTGTGCTCTCAGAGGAATCAGTTCATCTTCCCATGCCCCCATGACCCCAGGACTTTCCTGGGCACTGAATGCATGGTGGAGCATGAAACGCACGTGGTTACTTCCCACATGAAGCATACAGTCTCGTGAGGGTCAAGAGCCATAAATAAGTAAACAAATGCATAAAATATGATCACAAACTGTCAGAGTACTAAAGAGATAATAAACATTGCTGTGATGGAGTGTGAAGGGGAAAGAATGTATTCTGGGATGGCCGTACCATAAAGAGGAAGATAAAACAGACCCAAAGGAGGAAGCTGAGTCTGCTAGGGAAGGTGTGAGTGGGTCTAGCTGGTGCGTAGACTGGGGGGGGGGGCAGTGCTGCGTGAGTGAGATAGGTCAGTTTGTACCCCCTCTCGCATGGAGGGACTGCTCAATAAAGGTGGGGGCTGAAATCTAGAGCTTGTATTCTAACAAATCAAGCTGAGAGTCTGAATGGACTGAGAAACTCGTCAAGGCTTATAGCAACTGGAAGGGGTAGAGAAAGGGTTTCAACCCTGTTCTTTGAAAGTCCAAGCCTGCTTTCCTGTGGCTGGGTCCAGCTGTCTGGCAAGTGTCAATCAGATTGACAAAGGGAGAGTCATAAACCCAAGGGGCCAGGCGGGACCCCACCGTGTTGTCCTGGCTCCCTGCCTGCCGTGCACCTTCCAGCCTGTGTCTCGCTGCGGTCACATCTCCCATAAGGCAAGTTGCCTTCTGGGGCAGATTCATGAAGCCCCCCAACCCTCTCACCCTGGCCCCTTTTAAAATAAAGTCTCCTTTTTTATTTCTGCTCTTTTACTCCACCTAAATTGAATCTAGACTTGACTAAGCCCAGGTGGCCCTGCGGCCCTCCACCCTGGGTTTGGTGCTCTGGGAGAGGAAAGTTGGCCCATGAGCACCAAGGAGACGGACCCTCCAGGGTGCTAGGCCTCGGAGTCTTGGAGTTATAGGGGGTGGTGGTGAGGGGCAGCCCCATTGCACAGGTCGGGTGCTGAGTGAGATGCTGACTCAACCAGAAAGAAGTTGCTGCTGGAATGAAATATGTGTCTGTGATTTCATGAAGGCACTATAAACCAAACGACACCCCATGGTAGAGGAGGCCCTGTAAATTTACAGCCTGTGCTGTGTGGAGGGGCCCACCAGGTCAGGAAGCAGGGAAGGAAAGAGTGTGTGTGCAGTGTGTGTGTGTCGTGTGTGTGTGTGTGTGTGTGTGTGTGAGCGTGTGCTCTCAGAGGGGAGAGACAAAGCGGCATGGTGAAGCTATGAGAAACGAGGAATGCGAGGGAGACAAAGAAAAACATGCAGTAGAAAGGGATGGAAGGCAAAGAGAAAGGGAATGAAAAAATGTCAGAAACAATGACAGTAATAGAAACACAGAAAGAGGAAGTAGAGAAAGCAAGACATTCAAAGAAAGGCTGACAGCAAGAGAAAGGAAATGGGTGAGGGGAAATATTTGAGAATAGAGTTACAAAGGAAAGGAGAGGTTGAAAGGCAGAGGGGAAACAACTTAGAGAAAAAAGTCAGAGGCAGAAAAAAGCACAGGGATGGGGCAAACAGGAGGAAAAACTAGAGAGGAGTGGGTGGGTAAAGGACACAGAATTTCAACCCCTGATACAGACTGTGCCCCAGACTTGGAGAGGAGAGAGAAGGAGACTTGGCTAGTGAGAGGGAGAGGGAAAGAAACAGGCAACTCAGAGACGGAGTCTGCCAGCTTCCAGCTCCCACTCCGAGCAGCCAGATTCGTGCTGTGGCGACAGGACTCCTTTAATGAAACATCTCCAGCTCAGAAATGATATCTGCTAAAAGGGCCTCTTTTGCTTTCTTGGAAATGGTGGTGGGAGTTACTCAATATCGCTTTTCTGAGAAACAGGTTTATATGTCAGAAAAATGGCTCGCTCTATCCTCTGAAAGAAAACCCCAAATATTTCCAAGCTCAGATGGTATTTTTTTTATTACAACTCACGGCTCTCTGAGTGGACGTGTTTCGAATGTCGGCGGCGAGCCTTTCCCCATTAGATTTTTGGATAACACTTACCGCAAGGGAAATACAATTTTTTGGTCTGTGAATTGTTTATGTCCTCATCAAAATATATGTCTAACGATACCCTGGGCAGTGATTTTCAAAGAACTTTCCAGTCTGCAGACTTTAAAAAAAGCTCCTTCTAAACTTTCTACAGTCTGCGGAGGGGGTAAATAACACCGTCTATCGTTTAGCTGACAGCATTCTGTGCTCTCTTTAATACTTAGGTTAATATTTACTATGTGGTGAGCTCCGGTGCTGCTTACCTATCTTGCAGAAAGTTCCACAGTTTAAACCTCCCAACTGTGCAGGAAGGACTGCTACCTCCCATTCCACAGATAGCTACACTGAGCTTCAGGAAGGAAGGTGACATCATTTGCTGGAGGCACTACTGTTCACAG
>PVHY01004444.1:21823-56457 GCA_004024945.1 Uropsilus gracilis
AAGGACAGGTAATGTTAAAATGGGAGAATGACCTTAGCTGGAATTTCCCTTCAGGGGGATGCAGGGGGAAGAAAGAAGTGTAACAGATTTCCTGGAAGGCGGGAAATCAGGGTATATAAAGGGTGTGCAAACAAAGAGAAGGATTGGATGCAGATTCGAATATGGAGACTGGATAGAGAGAGAGGTTCAGTGGAGGAGACAGTGGTGGGGGGGCACACCCTATCAACAGCAATGATCCTGATACCTGTGGTACAGGATATTTAGCACATGCTGTGCACTAAGCTTGTCCCCAAAGTACCTCCCATGTTAGCTCTGCAAGAGAGACCTGAATTATGACCCCTTCCACAAGTCTGATGAGAAAATCTGGCAAATCCAGCACTCGGTCTTTCTAAACCCGAAGTCATCAGCCAACAAGGCTGCTGTCTCCCAGTTCTTGCCAGAAACTCCAGCCTTGTCACTCAAGGACAAGTCTTTAGCCACTGGTGTGACTGTCCACCAAAGAGTGTACGTGAGCAAGGACCCGTGTCCCTGAAGACGTGACAATGACGAAGTACTGAACCACCATCCATGCAACCTGGATAGACCCGAGCTGAACCTTGTGTTGGAGGAGTCACCTGATGCTGATTGCATGACGGAGGACCAAAAGACAAGGACATAACTTGGCAATTTCGGACTGACACGCAGCTCCCCGTGGAGCAGAAGCAGGCTTCCTTTCTGTTTGGGATCCTTGTGCAGGTGTGGACTGTTAGACTCCTTATTTACCCCTTTTCTGTAAATAAACCTCTATGTTTACCCTTATTGCTAAGGGCAAGTGCTTTCAAGCAGTCAGGAGACCCCTCACTTACTTAAAAACTGAAAAAGGGGATAGTCCCCTACCCTGGTAACATCCCCAGTTTCTCTATGGAGGCTGGTGCTTTGGAGAGGCTTAATGCATCGGAGCTAAGCCAATAAGGCGTTGGCCATCTGGCATGTCTCTCAGAGGAACTGGCAAGGTCTCTTCATGACACCCCTTCTCTGGTAGCCCACCATCCTTCAGCAGAATCTTCTCCTTGAGGCTGGGTGGTCTTCGTGTGCTGGCCCCCGCAGTGTTCTTCTCACTGCTCATGAAAGAAGGAAGATCTTCAAAGTCCAGCACATTTGCCCAGAGGATGCACATGGTGATCAAGCAAGACAGGGGCTCTTCGGGAAACCCTCATTGGAGGAACTTCGGATTCAGAGAAATGGCCCTCCGCTCCCCATCCCTTCCTTCTGCCTGCTCCTGCAGCATTCCTTCTGCATCATTTTTAAATTTCAGCTACAAGAAAGGACTGTGACTCATGCTCAGCGCTACACAGAGGAGGCAGGGACACAATTGTTGCTTTTCTTAGAAGGCTGCTCTGATCAAACCTGATGTGTGCTTTGCCCTGGGTCTGACTTTAATTAGCCGTGGCACGACTGAGTCTAATCCATTAGATGGGGGTTTTCGCAGCCTGGTGCTTAAGAACATGATGGCGAATTTTGATTCATTTTGAAAAAAAAAAAAAAAGATCACCGAGTCTAAAGGCTCCAGGAACAAAGTGTGATGAAGTGAACTTCTTGATCTGTGAGTGCTTTCTCCTGAGTCTCTAATTCTGTTTTGACAGTACCTGGATGCCAGGTTCTAATTGTTTCTCCTCACATTAAAACACACCTTCAGTTAGAGCTAGTCATTGATTAGTATTGCCATAAAACCACCGTTCCTGGGGTACATGCTTTACAGGTCTCCACAGGCCTGCCGCCGTTGCTCCCTCCTGCAGCTGTCCGCACCACTTTGGTTCGTGGTGACCCAGTCAGCAACTGGGAGTAGTCTTAGCTGCTCTCTCATGCCTTGTCCATTGAAGAAGGCTGTGTGCCCCACTGCCTGGGTCCTGGCATACCTCGCAGAGGAACTGGCATGGTTTTCTGACTGGCCGCCTGTCCTTAGATGCTCCAGTCCCAGGTTCATGGAGACAAGTCACACCCCAGGAAGTCAGGCTCCAGGCAGGCACCCTGATGCTGTGATGGAAACCACAGTACCCACCAGTTATCAGCGTTTACTCTGGGCTGGGCCCTTCCCTTGGCACCTTGCCTGCAGCAACTCATTTCATAATCACAAAAATCTGTGTGGACAGCACATTTATTATTTCAGTTTTATGCAAAAAAAAACAAAAACAAAAAAAAACAAAAAAAAACAAACTAAGCCTTGAAGAAGTTGAATAAATTTCATAACATCAAGTTGGGACTTAGTAGCAGTTAAGATTTAACAGGTCAGGTTAAATACCCTTGCTCTCTCTGCTCTCTCACTTATCTGTCCCTTGAACTAAATCATCCTGGTTTGGCAGTCCAGCTCCAAAATATACCCCCCACACCCCTACCATGATCAAAGTAAGACATTTCAGTTTCTGAGCCTCAGTTTCCTCATTTTTTAAACAGGCATTAGAGTATTTTTTGGTGGGTGTTATTTGCTAGGAGTGAAACAACTCATCATCATAAAAACCCATAGCACTGGGTTCTGCACATAGCATGGGTAAAAAGAGAAATAAAGTGAAAATCAGAAATCACTGACAACATTTTCCCTTTCCCCTAAAAGGAAGATTTGACTTCAGCTTTTCAGTAAAGAGCATTTCTAGAAAATCTTTATGTATTACACATTGTCATATACATAAAGAAAGGTTCTAGGGTGAATGCTGAACTCATCAAAGGAAATTGGGATTCAAAACCATATTTCTTGACTCCTTGCTCTTCCCCCACAAAATATGGCCTTTCTACATTACAAAGAAAAATCGCCAACAAAAGCAGCATATGAAAAATATCTCTTTCTATCATCTTGCTGATCATCCCATTTATCCTAATGCCTTTGCTCGGATTTTCCTGCCCACTGCCTACAATGCAAAGTAACTAGCCCTCTTTGTTCTAACACCACATCTAGATGTTGGGGTTTCTTATGGGCAATTTGAAAATGGCAAATGATGATGGAATGTTCAATCATACACTGAACTGCCCTCCTGGTGTGAAATACACCACACCGTGCTTAACCATTTCCCTGCTGGTGTTTCCTGGGGAAACACTGTTACCTTAGCTGTACAACAAGCAACAGAAGGCAGGCTGCAAAGACTAAGGTTTCCTGCTACCTCATGGGGCAGAATGATCAGTTTACCTTTTGATGGGTTGTTTTGTGCATCAATTAACAGAGTCATCATAAACTCCTCCAACTCAGAGCAATCAGCCAGCTGTTATAGTGGGGGGGGGGGAAGGGAGTATAATATGGCTCTCCTGACTCACCCAGACTAGGTCCAGCTGTCTCTTCAGAGAATGGGAAATAAGTGGTGGGAGCAAAAGGAAGAGAGACTCAGAAATGTGTCCTGTTACCTTACGGAATTCCTGGCAAGGGACTCTGAATGCAGGCAGTCGACACTAGCAGCTAGGAGGTCTTGAATCTCTTAATTCTGACCTTCCTGGCCTTGCATCTGTTCCCCCAAATCACCCATCTGTTCTTTTGTGAGAACCTCAATCTGTTTCTCCTCCCCAAAGAATAACATTCAGTAGCCCCCTGAAGCCGAGTGGACCATCTTAGCCTGTGTGTGCGTATTTTCTCTTGGGGTTCATTCATTTGTTCATTAATTCATGTACTTCCAGTGAGTGCAGGTGGCCTGGTGGGAAAAGGGGCATTACCAGGGAAGAACCCCTCCTTAGAGATTTTAAGGCTATCTGTGAACACCAAGACAATAACCACGTGGCCAGGAGGCTTTAATCATCTCAGGTTCTCTTAGGAATGGATCATCTGGTCAGCTGAGGGGAGACATTTTCTTCCCCAAAGGGGTTGATGGGTCCAAGAAGTAATGAAAACCAGGACCCCAGTATATGTGGCACTGCTCTTGTTGCTGGAGATACAATGACGACTCTGCCAATGTTCCCGCCCTCACGTGGTTCACAGTCCGTACCTGATTCTCTATGTACAATGTGTGCAAGGAGATGACCACAGGGAGGAAGAAGAAACTAGGTCCTTGAAAAGGCCTTTGCCTTCCCATATCAAGTCAACTTTCTCACCTGGAAGGGGAGCAAACGAGGGCCCAGCTTTTGAGGACCCGACAGTAGCCCACAAAGACACAGCGTGGCGGAACTGACCAGGAGCCAAATAAACATGCAGCTACTCCAAGCAGTAGGTCAGTGCCACCCACGTGAAAATGACCACGTAAGGACGAGGGCCAGCGTGGATGGTAAAATCTCAGAAAATAGCTGAGTGAGAAGGACATGGACATTAGACACAGGAGACTTCTTCAAAAAGGAGAAAGGGAGACAGATAAAGACTTGATGGCAGGAAAGTGGAACTGAGAAGTGCAACCCCCATCTCAGTAAATATTACCTCGTGATCCACCAGCACAGGAAGTAAGTTAACCCATTATTGTCTGTGCAGCAGATTGGCTTAGAAAGCTGAAGGGTGACAAATGCGGGGCAGTGATATATTTACAGTGGTCCTGAGGCTCTGTCAGGCCATTCTGTGGTACATTGCAGGGAGGGACAAGTAGCAAGAGAAGTGCTAGTGACGTAATTCTGGACCGTTGGGAATTAAATCCCACGTAGAAACTTGGCTTTTATATATAAAAGTCAGAACATCTGTGGTCTCTGATAAGAGGTTAGAATTAAAGATAGGTTTAAATAGGAACAGACTGTTAGTGATGGAACCTGGGAAAGAAGAGCAGAGATGCGGCCAGCTTTGAGGAGCAAAGGGAAGGAGGAGAATTTGATGCCCAGTGTCTTTTCAGGGTGTCAGAGAGATGGGACCTATGGTAGTAAGACACCTGCTGGTGAGGTGGTGATAATGGTCCAGTTCAGGTTTCAGAGGAAGAGTGGAATCACTATTTCAGGTCAGTGTTACCAGTGGTGGCAGCTGATGGACCAACGAAAGTATCTTGGGAAGAATAGGAGGTTATAGTCATAATTTCCTGGTGTCCTCACATTGGGATAAATGGAGGGTTTGAGCTGGGCACCAGAGATGGTGGTAGGGGGCAGAACAAATAGGTCTTTGCAATGAGTCAGATCTGGTTTCTGCCTCTCCTGATAGTAGTATTGGTGATAATGATGACGAGTGGTAGCGGTGTGATGTCTTTGTCTTTAGCTACTGTGATAAGTTTGAAAGTGAAGGCAAGTCCTTTGAGCGTGATAAGCAATCAGTGTATGTCAGCTGTTAATACGAAGGATGGACTCTTCCTGGGTCAACCACATTCCCACCTCTTCACTTGGCAACCGTTGTCCAGCACTTCAGCTTCCTCTAAAGCCACCACCACCACTGAAGACAAGAGTGAAACCGATGGCTAAGGAAAACTTATTCTCTACTAGTCATTCTAAATACTTTAAAAATATCTCACTAAATCCACAGCAGCAGTCGTCCAGCAGGTTTTTGTATCATCTCTTTTTCACAGGTTGGAAAACCTAAGTGACAGGTTCTTTGACTTCTGCAGTCATCAATCAACCCCTTATAATTCCCGAGGTTTCCTCTGAGAAGTTTTGTCTTCCAATCACTGTTTGAGACCCCAGACAGTTCTCTGTTGGGCCAGGAAGCTGCAGGATCCAGCTTAATAGCTCTGCTCTCAGAGTGGGATGGGAGGCTTTGTAGGGAATGTTGCATAAATCTCAACCTTTTAACCCAGGAGCCCTGCTCCAAAGCCATAACTCCACATCCATCAGGTTGAGGCCTGGGAGTGTCATTAGAGAAAGCACTGGGGATAATTCCTTCCAGGAAAGGCTCTTTGCTCCATGATTCATTAAGACTTCCTCTCAAGCTGCCTCTTGCTAAGGTGCCAGCGGCTCATTTTCACAGCAGTGCAAGAGCATTTCTTTGTCCTCCAACTACAGGGTTTCCAATGAAGACGTTTGATTTCCATTTTCCCCTCTAAGAGGAAGACTCAGAAGCAAAATTTTCATTACGTGTGTATTGCCTTCTCCCCACCCCTTTCTCAGTAGGTTAGACCCCAACAAACCTCCCTAATCACAGGGCAATCGGCCCTGTCAGAACTGGAAGTGCCGTCTGAGAAGGAGGGGTTCAGACAGAGAGGAGGAGAATGGGAGGTTTGGGGGGGGGGGTTCTCCCTGGAGGAGGAGCGAATCATACCCTAGATACAGGAATGCCATGTGCACTGGCTTGGAATTGATTAGATGGAAGATTGGGGGAATGGAACAAACTTGCACTCTGGTAGTCTTACCTCGCTTTACCTCACCAGCTGCTATGCCAGCTCTTCTGCTATGCCAGCTGCTATGCCCTCTCAAGTCACACGCCCCCCCCTCCCCCAACCAGGTCAGTTGTACACACATGCTCTGGTGATCCTTGAGCACATGCCTCATGGACTCAGTCAGGTTCAAGTTCTTGACTTCCTTAGAGAGTCCCTTCAGTGTCTGCCCCGTGTCAGGTACTGGGACAGCCATCTGCCACATTAGGTTGAGACTATGGAAAGACAGTGTCACTAGCCCTGGGGATGTGTCCCCTTCTAGACTTGGACATTCCAGACCTGAACTCTTTTTTTTTTCTCTTGGGAATGACTTTTATTTATCTATCACTCATTCATTCATTTGTTCATTCATTCATTCATTCATTCATTCATTCACTCATTCATTTATTGTTGTCAGCCCCAGGAGAACCCCACCACCCTCTCACCGTGAACCATCATCTTAATCTTTTGTGCCCATCATCTCCCCTCAACTTCCCCCCTCCCCCTTTCTTGCTCTATATTTCAGTTCTACTGACAGTTTTAGATTTATCTTGTCCATTTGTTTGTTTGTTTTCCCTGTCTCCCTCGTATAAGTGAGACCATCAGCATTTCTCTTTTCTTTTCTGGTTTATTTCTGCTAGCATGATTCCTTCCAGCTCCATCCATGTTGCTGCACATGACATACATTTGTCTTTTCTGATTGATGAATAGTATTCCTGAACTTTTTAAGATCCTACATTTAGGACTTTTGGGGTGTGATAGCTGGGTTCTTGGACTGCCTGACTCTAGCATCCCAACTAAAGCAAAGCCTTGGGTCCTTTCTCTCTCATACAATTTCAGGGAGACTTCTGCCAGTACAAGGCCTCATCAAATTCCCCTACCATGACTGTAATTTTAGAGATATGAGAAGGGCACCTAACTATCAGGATGTGGGCAAATGCCACCCAGTTTTGAGGGTCTGGAAGCCTGCAACCATATCCCCAATGTTGAGGGACTGGAGCAGGATTTTCTCCATCTCAATCACTTTTCTTGATTGAAACCTTTCCTATCTCTTAGCCTTCCTCAGCTGAAACTTGATCCTAATTTGATCCTCTCTGGAGATGAATTGTCTTCACCTTTTTCTGAAACTCCCAACCTCCCCCCGCCACCCCCCCATTCTCAGGACACATTTTACTCAACTACTCTGGAATGAGATAGATGAAACTAACATGTTTGAGATTGTCTTTGCGTTTGGGGCAGTGGAGCTTAATTTTCTAGATCTAAAGATCATTTATTTAACTTCAATAATAAAAGTATCAAAAGTGGATGGAGAAACGGAGACTTAAAGTGCCCAATGTTCTCACCCACTGAGACTTCACTTGACCTGAGGTTTCTCTTTCACC
Source organism: Uropsilus gracilis (assembly GCA_004024945.1). Lineage (NCBI taxonomy): Eukaryota > Metazoa > Chordata > Mammalia > Eulipotyphla > Talpidae > Uropsilus > Uropsilus gracilis. The sequence goes on from PVHY01004444.1 coordinate 29,406, forward strand.
ACCTGTGTTTTGCTCTCTCATCACCACACCTGGGAAGAGTTTTCAGAAGGAGCTGTGAAAGCCATTATCCTTCCAACCACCCTGGTCAGACGGGAATAGCAGGGGATCTGAGGAAAGAAGCCTGGCTGTTAGCTGTCCTGACACTCAGCCCCTGTGACTTGGGACATAGCTCCTTGGAAGGGCTAGAAGCAGAGCTACTTTACTCTTAAATAGATAGTATTTGCAAGTGGAATGATCACCTGCTGCTTCTCTCATTCTGCGTCCCTCTGTATTTTTAGTTCATCTCAACCACTACTAGGAAAATAAAGGAAGACACTTGGTGCCAGTATTGGGAATATGCAACGAATATGTGCAATTACAGAACTTAAAGCAGCAGCAAGGTAAAAATGGAGAGTTTCAGCCAGGAGCAGCCACAGAGAATATCCCCAGAGGACTTCTTTAGTGTGGGTAGCACTAACTGGGAGGCCCTCCGTATTCCATTCTGATGAGCCACAGCAGACTAGTTGTATAGGCTGGCAAGTCTGCCCCAGAGGGCTAGGTAATGAGAATCTTTTAGCCTGCTGGGTCTCTTCCATTCCAAATGGTGCTCACACAGGCTTAGGAATAAAGGACAGAACAATGGTTATAATCTTCAGTGGTTAAATCTTATTTCAAAGGATTGTAATATGAGACGATAATACTATTAAACCAATAACCCAAGAGGCGGTGGCAGTTCGCTGTGCAGTTGCATCTTCAAACCCGTGGAGATGTTCTACCAACTTAACAAAGAAAGAAGTAAGAAATAGTAGCCAGTTCCCTGGAAAGACAAAAACCCCAAACCACTGTGGTTCTGTCCCCAAGTCACTGTGTACCTTCAAGGAGCTCACTTTTTGGTTTTTGAGCCCCAGCTTCCACCTCTGCCTAATGAGGCCTTTTTAAGTTATGTTCTCATGGTCCTTCCAACTCTACAAAGCTACCTCTTTGCAGGAATAGAAGCTACTTTGCAGTCAAATTCTCTGTCCTGGGGATGTCGTCCAGTAAGTCATTCTGACTTAGGGAACAAGTGAGTTTTTCCAGATTGTACTGAAATTTAGAGTCCCCACCATCAGCATCAAGTCATGGCACCAGGAACTGGGAAACTCTCGAGTCTTGCGTCATGTGCTAGAAGCTATTCCAAGAGAGCCCCATTGAATGATGTCCCTGAGACACATCTATGGTTCCCTGGGGACTGTCTCTTGTCATAACCAAGCCAACTGCCTAAAAATGCCTGACTCACAGAAAATATGAGGATTCCATTGGATTTCTCTATAAAAAAACCTTTCTCCAGCTCCAGTTCTATGCACAAAGGTAGAGTTGGGTTCTGAGAAACTGGAAGTTTATCTCCTGTTCTTTTTTTAAAGAAGACTTGGTGATTCCAAAAAGGATACTGACAATAGTTCAAAATCAGACCCTGCCAATAACAGTTATGTATCAAGTACATGTTCCGGGTCACAGCTTCTTCAGTGGTGACTCTACATTATAGATGATATAGAAACACTTTCTCTGTAACTGTAGATTACTCTGAAAAATGCAAGGGGGAATCGGGCATTTGGAAAGAGCAGTAAATATTGGGAAGAAGGAAATTCTTCAGCCTGGCTGTATCTCTATTGTTGACTTTGGCCAAAGCAGTGTTCTTCTCTGCACATTCTGAGACATAAAGTTCAGAAGTAGAGTCTCCCCTTATTTCCATTGTGTATCATAGATTAGCAGGAGCTGTCAATATGGTGAATGCCAGAGCTCACCCCAAGCTGCCTTAAATGAGACAAATTCATCAGTTCAGTGAACTGAAGGTTTGGGGGTAGATAGACATTCGGCAACGGCTGGTTTTGGGGGACAGAGGTGATGTCATCAGAGCTCAGTGTGTGCCACCCCTCTTGTCAGTCCTGCCATCAGGTGTGTGGATTTCTGGTCTCAACCGTAACAGTTGGCCACTGAGTCCATGAGATCCTGAGCTTCTATCTAGGCATACAGGCTTCTCTCCCTCAACAGGTAAGCATGTTCCATGTGTGAACATCGCTGTTCCAGCTGGGCCCTGCGGCCATTCTGATCCAATCATCTGGGCCTGAGAAAGTGTAAAGCACGCTAGTCTTGGGCCGTCAGAATCCTCTCGAGTCCAGGTCACTGAAACCAAGGAGTTGAATATGGTGAATGACAATTTATCAAAGATCATTTCTGTATTGTCTTTTATCAGAAGAATGAAGAAGTATAGGCAGCCAAAACACCTAAGCTTTAACCACTGGTATTCCCAAGTAGCTTATGAAATACAACAGTTTCCTAGGAAAGAAGCAAATGTATATATTTTTTGCTAATTGCTAATTCCTGTGTAAATGTACACAGAAGTTTAAGATGCAAAGACTCCACAATAACTTGTCTCTGGGCCACACTTATTTTTATAAAATACCAGTTTTAGGTGTTGCTCTAAAATTAGGCTTCTATTGGTGAGAACTCACCTGGATAAAAATTACAAAACAGAAGAATGGATGAAAAAGATGTGGTATGTATACACAGTGGACTATGACTCATCAATTAAATGACAAATTTGACCAATTTGCGGTGACATGGATGGACCTAGAAGAAATCATATTAGCAGAAATAAGTCAGAAAGAGAAAGACAGATACCAAATGGCTTCACTAATCTGAGATATAGGAAATACAAACAAAAGGCCAGGAGGAAAAGTACAAACAAGCTAACAACCAAATAAAGAACACAGTTGGGGAAGGAGGAATGTGGGGTGGCAGTAAGGGAGGGGAGATGGTAGGTGAACCCCAAGGAATATAAAGATGTGATATATATATATATATATATATATATATATATATATATATATATATATAATTTAATTAAAAATACAAATTTGGTGCTCTCTTTGAGCCAAGGCAATGAGGGGTCCCTCAAATAATCCACTTCAACCAAAATGTCCTCCAGTCTAGTTTTCACATGTCCCACAGCCAATTCTTAGATTCTGGCAAGTGTAGGAATATCCATTGTCCTTTCAGAAGGCACTTTGCATGATGTATTGGGCCATTGAACTGCCATTCTTTAACCCGGAAATTCCAGTTCTAGAAATCAAACCTAAGAGAATCACCAGAAACACAAAACTGCTTTATGTACAAATATATTAGTTATCTCATTTATATACAGAAAATGAAAATGTGACTGCTCATCAATGGCCAGTGGTTACTTTTTTGCTGAGCTCCAATTAAATGCAATGTACAGTAAGCATCAGTGAATCCATTTGAAAAGTTGAAATTTAGATCTGAAATGAAGGAAACAATGTATATAATATATATTCCTAGTTTTGTGCGATGTATTCATTTGTGAAGATATATTATTTATAGAAGTGAATGGGATTTGCTGTTGTTAAGCTCAGGTAAAAAGTCCATACTTCTTTTCCATCTCTATTTTCTCACTCCTTGTGAACATAATTTACTTTATAATGAAAAATATTTTCTTGAAATTAACAAATAAATGATGAATGAGTGCATAAACATCAAATTTGTGGAACCAGAGATGACATTCTTGGAGGAAGGGGTGGAACTGTATAAATGACATTATTGGGACAATTAATGAAATTTGAATATAAACCATATATTAGATAATATTGTTGGATCAATAGCAAATAGCATTGCTCTTAGGAATTACACATTAATTAGTGCTAAAGAAACAAATTGTTTTCAATTGACTCTCAAGATATTTAGGGATATATATTTTTTCCTGAAGAATATATTAATCTATGTACATTTATTATACATATACTGTATTATATAAATATTTCCTACTACATATTTATCATGTATAGTCTATATAATATAAATGTTTCATACTAAATATTTATTAGATATATTATATGTTAATACATATTTAGGGTAATGTATATATTAAGATAGAGACAGGGGAGGAAGAGAGGTAGAGAGAAGACAAATGGTGTGTTATAAGATAAAGAAAGTCCACCTTTAGTAGTTCTTCATTGAGACAAAGCTACACTGCCTCCCACATGTGGTGTGCAAAGCTAGTTAACTAAATGTTCCCTTTTGATAACCAGGTAAGGACTTGACCCACTCAGCCATTTGAAGAAAAAGTCCACTGATTAATGGAATCAAATTTCTAAATTGTATCTAAGATGCATGATCTTTGCTCATTGCTGATTCAGGCCTCAGAATGACTTTTCCAGAGATACCGTCTTTACAGTCCCTCTAAGGATGTGAGGATATGAGTGCACAGAGGGAACACAGAGGCCATGTTTTCCATTAATTGCATCTCTTTACTATGGGCTCATCATACATACTTTCTGTTTAGACTTAGGGAGCGGTCAGGGAGGGAAGGTGGTGGATGATCCCCGGGGAGTACAAAGATGTGAAGTATACATATATATAATAATTAAAAAAATAAAAATAAAACCCTGGACTTAGCACATTAGAGAGTTGTCAGTAGTTAGGACCCTGAATATCACTGACATTTCCCTCAAGGGTAATTAACCATCCCAGTTTCTGAAACAGGATGGGTAGGGGGATGCTTGGCACAAGGAACTTCCAGCGCTCGAACCAGGTCTGGTGTTGGCCTACACTACTCATCCTGTATGTCACCTGCCACTTCCAGCTCTATGGTGCATCTCTCCATCTGTGTGACTACCATCTTATTCCCCAGTCTCTCCTCTGCTACTTACCAAAGTAGGCTTCTCATGCCCTCATATTCTGTCCTCAGAGTTGACTGCAATGATGGTTTTGGAAAGCAAAGCATGTCTTTGGAAAGAAAGCACATCAAACCTCTATTCCAAACCCATGAAAGAATTTTCTCTATTGGTATGTAAAAGAAATACTATCCATTATATGGTTCATGAGACCCCACATGTCCACACCCTTGTCTTCCCTGAACCTCCTCTCCTGCCATCATCTTCCCAGGCATTCCCCCATAACCACCTGGCTTCCTTTTGTCTTTCAAACAGGCCCTGTGATGGCTAATTTTATGTCAGTTTGGCAGATTCATGTACTCAGGTATTGGGGCAGTATGAATTTTGATGTTATGTGGAAATATTTTTTAGATGAAATTATTATTTAAATAGACTTTCGAGTAAGACAGATTGCCCTCCAAAATGTGAGTGGGCCACATGTACATCTTAAAAAACTGAGGTCCCCTGAGGAAGAGGGAATTCTATTTCTAAACTGACTTTAAACCCATTGGACTGTCTCTGACTCTCCAGCTGGCCAGATGTCCCTGTAGCCTACATTGCTAGGTCCCCACAATCTCATGAGTCAGTTTCTTAAGTCTTTTTTTTCTCAAATATTCTGTTGGTGCTATTTCTCCAGAGAACCCTAATACCTATCAGCAGGTCACCAGGAAAAGGTCTTTCTATTTTATTTGTTATCCCTGAACTCTATGACAAGTTCAAATCTCCATACTGTACTCTGTGAAAATAACTTACTTTTCAGACATAGCCAGAGTATAGGCATTTAGATGACTATTGACAAATGCCTGTTTTCTAGAAGATGGTTCTGCTTAACATAGTAGATGCTCATTAAATATTTACCTTATGAATAAATGAACCACGAATGAGTTATAATGCATGTCTTGGTGGAATAAACACTGAAAAACATTAATTTATTCCATCATGGGGAAACTGAGGTCCATAAACTCAAGTGTGAGCTAAGACTATCAATCAGCTTTACAATTATGTCTAATTATTACTCTTGTGTTGTGAATTATTTTGAAAAATACACCATGCCTAAGATAATCAGTAGCTGTCAACCCTAACTGCTAAGCAATGTGAAAAATATAATTAACTAAACTCTTGCAGAATGACTGTCTTATCACCATTCTCATTTCCAGCTTAAAAAAAAAAGAAAGAAAGAACTGTGGTCCACAAAGGGAAAGAGAAAAAGAAGGTTGATTAGTACGTTTGCCTAGACTAAACCTTCAGAATATATATGAGCTTAAAATTTGTGTGATTCTCTCTTTGCTTGTGTTTGCAAAATGAATCTAGAAGTCTTTTTGTTCACTCACCCATGATGCGTGCATCATTCAGACGTGCATTAAAATAAATGATTATGGGATCCCTACTATGTGGCAGGCACTTTACCTGGCACTCAAGGAGAAAGGACAGAAATGAATTGGGCGGTTGCCACCCCGCAGTTGCTCACAATCTCTTGAAAGTGGCTGTTTCCAAGACTACTTGGAACAGCACAATCCAATTAGAATTCCAAGTTGTACAGAGAAGAGAAAATGTACTTCCTGTGGGCTGATTTGGAAAGGCATCATGTAGGAGGGGGGTTTGGAATGAGACTTTGAAAGATGAGTGGGGCTTTGAAATGCAGATATGGGAGAGGTTATTTAGTGTTGAAATGCTGTGAATGACAACTGACAGCAAAAACAAAAGCCTGGACTTAGTATACACAGGGAAACAGAAACTCTAGATTTGATAGGGTTTTATTTTATGATCCCCTGTATAGGTAAGTCCTTGCCTTTATTATTTGTTTATCTATTCAATCACCTACTCCTTTATTCACAGATAACTGTTTCTTGTTTCATCTGCACCAATCACTGAGTTTGATCATGATTATAGATGGAAGGAGTCACTTTTTCTTGTGGGCAACAGGGATGTTAGTTGATTTTTTAATTTTTAAAAATTTAAATGGAGTTAAATATTTATTTTAAAATTTATTTCTATTGATTGTATATAAATATGATAGATGATAGATAGATAGATGATAGAAAGATTAGATGATATATAGATTACATCATTGTCTGCCCTGATGTTCTCCCATCACCTTATCACCTGTGAGCCATCTCAAATCTCTCGTGCCCACCCCTTCCCTAATTTTACTCTCTACCCCCTCTCTTGCTCAGTCAGTTCTGCTGGCAGTTTTAAATCTGTCTTTCCCATTTGTTTGTCTGTTTTTCCTATATCCCGCATATAAGTGAGACCATCCAGCATTTCTCTTTTTCTTTCTGCCTCATTTCCACTAACATGATTTCTTCTAGCTCCACCCATGTTGCTGCGAGTGACATAAGTTTGTTATTCTTCTAGTTGTACAATACCTGATATGAGGGTGTGACATTAAGAAAAAGCCTTTTGAGGACAGATAACAGAGGGAACTGAGTCAGCCTCCACGGTGGCCTGATGTGAGAGGTGGCAGGGAAGGAGTCATAGTTAAATATGGAGGTGTGAGGGGAAATGGAGGTGATGATCCAGGATGAAGGAAAATGGTGTGCAAAGGCACCGTGGAGAGAGACATGGTCAAATAGTGCCCACTTCCTACCGTATTTAGCTTTGTGATATTTTCCAGGCTGGTCTGTGCTTGTGATGCTGCCAACTATGAGTATTTCCCCCCACATAGCAGCTGCCCTGGCTCACTGAAGATTAGATTTACAGTAAGGGGTGTGTGTGTAATTTTTAAAGATACTCCCTCTCCCAGTGATTCTGCTTTCACTTATTTGCAGTCTGACCTGAGTAATAGAATTATTATTTTATTAACAAACTTGTTTATATTTCACAATATAGGATTTCTCCCCTCAGGTGTGATCAAGATAATTCTGCCACCACTATAGTCTTCCACACTCTCCTCCTCGCTACACTCCTCTTTTTCTTCCCACCCTCCCCCTCCCCCAAGCTCCTCCTCAGTATGTCAGATCTATGGTCAGCTTTCAAGGATCCATCTTAAAGTTTGTCTTTGTCTGATCTTTTGGTTTCTCTAGATTCTACATATAAGTGAAACCCTCCAATATTTAGTTTTCTTTTTTTTGATTCACTTCACTTAGTATCCTCCTTTCCAGATCCAGCCATGTTTGAGACTTAACTATTAGGTATTTGGTTTAGTTAGTTTATATGCCCAGGGGTAGGGAAAGAGAGGCTGTAAATATAGACCTTGTGAATGTAGAGGCTGCCAACATATCAGCCCTATTAAAACTCATACTTTGGACCCTGTTTTGTACTTTCTGACTCTGTGCTGTCTAGGAATTAGTCATTTTCCTCAAATTAAATCACTAGAAGTTGACCACCAACAAAAAAGCAATCGGGGTAGGATCCATCATCTCACCTCCTAGGAATAGTGAGTTGCTCCCTTTTATATTTCCCACAGTGCTTCATGAGTCCCCTCACCTTCCATTCTCCTTACCCTCCTTCCCTTCTTTCCTTGCCTCTGCAGAGGTCTGTTGTCCCTCGAGCCACGAGAACCTTCTTGGTCTGGCACGACCTTTTCTCCAGCTGAGCACTGATTTCGGCACTTGGCAGATGTCTAATAACCATTAAAAAGGCAGTGATTTCACTAAAGTCTAGGAATTGATTATCTTCAACAGCTTGGGCATATATCCATAGCACGCTGGGATAGACCAGGCGGTACAGAGCCAGACAGAGGCATACTCACATGCATAGCTTTGAGTCTGACTCGCTGGGAGACATTGTTATGGCTTCTCTGCCTGGAGCCTCAGTCTCCTCTGTTCAGAAGGGATCATCGGACATGACTTCAGGAGAACTCAGGGGCCTTGAAATGCAAAGCTTATAAAGTATGCTCTCCAGGCCTGACACTTAAAAGTTCATAGTGAATGGGTTGGGAAAATAGGCAGCCATTACTAAGTCTAAATGTGCTCCAGCTCAGAAACTCTTCTTTATGGTCTCATAGTCTGCACTCTGGTTACCCACCTGAGACTCCTCCCTCTCGGACCATAAGTACTGAATCACAGCTATCTTGACTGTCTTGCACCCATTGAATCCCTTCCCCGACTCTCACTCTCATGCAGAGCCTGGTTCATCATAGTGCTTATAATATGCATGCTTCATCTGGAGAGTGGAGCCACCTTCCTGGTGGATGGCAGAACAGTTAGCCTGATGACCGCTTGGAAGTCTAGCATCCCTGAGGTGAGTGGTTATTGAACAGTCACCCGAGCTCCAGAAACTTCATTGGTGTTACTTCTGGATCTGAATTGGCCATCAAATGGTGATTCAGGAACTCCACATTCCACCCTGGGTCAGGCTCATGGAGGATGATAGGCCCTGTCTACTACACCAGGGCTTCATTTGTGCAATTAATGTGAGCTCATCAGTTTGTTCATTTGTGCATTCATATATTCATTCATGCAGTATTTATTGTGAATTCTCAGTGCAATGTTTACTATATTTTGTAAATGCAAAGAAGATAGCATAGTCTCTGCTCTCCAAAATCAGCAGTGTATGGAGGGAGACAAAAACATGAACTCCCAATTTTAGTATAATGAGGGAGTGTCATGATATAGGCAAGTGAAATGGCTGCACCCAGAAGAGGAAATAAACTAGTTCAGTTGATTAAGGGGGCATGGGGAGTGTCATGCATCATGACTGCAGAGGCCATCTGTGCAAGACTCCATGTTGAATTGGGAGAGGAACTAAAAAGACTTCTCCAAATAGGAAATACAAATGACCAATAGGCATATAAAAAAAAATGCTCCATATCACTAATAATCAAGGAAATGCAAATCAAAACCATACTGAGATCCCATCTTACCCCAATGAGAATGGCCCATATCTCCCCCCACCCCCGTTAAAAAAAAAGGGGAGGGGCAACAATAAGTGTTGGCATGGATGTGGCGAGAAAGGAACACTCTTCCACTACTGGTGGGAATACAAACTGGTTCAACCACTATGGAAAGTGTTTGCAGAACCCTCAAACAACTGAAAATGGTACTGCCATTCGATCCAGCAATCCGAATCCTTGGAATCTACCCAAAGGATACAAAAACACTAATCCAAAAGGACACCTGTACCCAGATGATTATTGCAGCACTATTTACAATATCCAGGATCTGGAAACAACCCAAATGCCCCAAGACTGATGCATGGCTGAAAAAGATGTGGCATATGTACACTAATCAAAGAAGACAAACTTATATCATTCACAGCAACATGGGTGGAGCTGAAAAGAATCATGTTAGTGGAAATAAGCCAGAAATAAAAGAGAACTACTGGATGGTCTCACTTACAAGAGGGAAACAGAGAAAACAAGCAAACAAGTGGACAAGAAAATTTGAAACTGCCAACAGAACTGAAGCACAGAGCAAGAAAGGGGGAGGAGGATAAAATTGGGGGAGGCACAAGAAATTAAGATGGGGTACAGGTGATAAGGTGATGGGAGAACCTCAGGGTAGACAATGATGCATTATATATGTATATATACATGTATATGTATATATGTATATATTTATACATATATATGTGCAATCAGTTAAAAAAGGAGAAAAGACTCCATGTTGACTCCATCTGCAAGAATGAATAGCTATTCAAAAGTGTTTTTAAAGAAATAAAAAGAAAGGAGGGAGAGAGTGACAGAAGGAAGCATATTCAGTAGAACTAAGCTTAAAAATAGAATGGAGTATAAATTTTAAAGATAATTTTGTGGTGACTGACAAGGTTGGAGGAGCAGAATGTGAAATGAGAGAGTTACCCAGGCATCAAATTCAAATAGGACCCTGGTTGCTCCTAACCTGAGCCCTTGGTTTGACAAAGACCAAATCTCAGGGGAGCATAAAGAATTTTCCGGAAATCGGTGCCCATGTTCTCACCACATGAATTCCAGGACCCGGTTCTGGCTGGTGTCTGCCATCTGGTTTGGGAGTATCCCTCTATGTAACACATTTTCCCAGCTTCTTATCACAGCTCCTGCTCTTGTTTTGGCAATGGCTTGACGTCTCCAGTGGGTGGGTCATGCCCCGAGATTAGTTATCTCTGCTCTCTTTCTCAGAGTTATTTCACTTGACCTTGGCATGTGTTTCTCACAGGGCAAAGAGGATGGGAATGTTCTTGAGTGTCCGCCCATCTCCTTCTCCCTCACTTAGACCTATGAGCATATCTTAACCCTGTTTTATGCTTCAGGCTAAGACTCATTGCGCAGCTCATCAGAGGAGACTAGGAGGTCTGGAGGTGTCATGGCTAATGATGGCTTTGAGGCATACCCTGCCTCTGCCACTTCCTAGCTCTGTGTCTTTTCAAGATCATTGTTTCCTTTGGTCTCTGTTTCCTCGTTTGTACAGTGAGAATGAACACATCTATCTTCTGGGCTTATTTTGCAGGTTGGATAAAGCAAACACAGCACCCTGAGGATTGGCTGACACATAGCAAGTACTAATACATGTTGATAATAATAAGAGGAATAAGCTAAGAGAAAGCATTAAGTCAAGTTGACCAGCCTTGGCTCCTAAAAGAATCACAGTGGGAATTTGGGCACATTACTGGATCTCCCCCCACCTCAGCATCCCACCACAATACATGAGGGAAGTAGACTTGATCTCCATGTGAGCGTTCTTAGTTTTGGTAGCCTGGGATTTCTTGACTAAAACACATGTCACATACACACTGCTCTTTGTCGGGGTAAAAGACTGTTCTGTGTTAAAACATAATAGCAATGAGCTTTATTAAATACCTAGAGGGTTTCTAATTAGAGGCTTCATACTTTTCCTGAAGGTAAATTTTTCACAAGCTTCTCACCAGCAGCTCCTCTCTCAATCTGGCAGAGAGTGAGCCCCAGATTTGGGGCCCCAAGGCGGTCATTGTGAAGGACCGAAAGATCATTTAGGTGTCTGTCAGGTATCCCTCTGACCTCCTGATGGGAAGGAGAGTGCTTCATTCTCTTCTGTTTTCTCAGCCTCAACCTGATAACTCGACGTGATTCACAGTAAGTTCTGTGAACATGTTTATTAGTTGAATAAATCAGAGGATAAATGAATGAGTCAATGATTGGATGAACACATACCTCGGATTGCTTGCGAGGTTTCCATAAACTCAAAGATGGTAAAGGGAAAAGAAAATTCAAGACACCATATATTCACAGGGCAGTAGATTTAACGTCCATTCCTATGGGAAGCCAGGATCCTTCTACACTCTTCTAGCAACACATGTTTTATGTCAAGAGACAGAGGACCCGTGTCTCCAAGGTGACACTTCTCACTTCGAGACAGCTGGGGCTGTGAGAGAGCTGTGCCATTTTTTGTGTTTGTTTAGATTGAGTGCAGTTGACACGTCATACTATATTTGTTTTGTCACCAAGCAAAGGGTCTGAAAACCAGTTGGGTCAGAACCTCCCTTGTCTATTCTTGAGCGACACACGTGTTGTTACAGCTGCTGCCGGAAGCAAAAGAGGAAAACGATTTGTGTGGGGTGCTAAAAATGAATGAGTTGTCTTAGATAAAGGAACACCTTTATCTGTTCTCACCCATCTCTGGAACAGTAGACATGGGTCCTGGCAGATTTTCTTATCTGTCATGGCAGCCCCCTCACCTCCTATTATTGAGCTGCCAGAGAGAGATTTCCCTGAACGATAAAGGTGTTTACCCCCACAGGTGTTTTTCTGCTAGATGATGAGTCCCCCCATCCTCCTACCCCACGTGCTATATACCACGGGATCTCGGTTTTACCTTCCCTACTATCTCATTGTAACCATTCCTTTACCAGGGTGTTCAGGGAGCTTGGAACCTCTAAAAACAGCTCAATTCATGATCACCAAGTCCCTGTCTATGACTCGAGTCCATCTCTGTCTTGGTCCATCTCAATCTCTTCCATCCCTTCTTCTCTCCACCCATGGCCTCCAGCAGGTTTGTCTGAACTGGGCAGAGGAAGAGCTCTAGGAGGAGGAAGACCATCCGGTTACTGTGTACTGGTGCTGTGAGGCAGACAGCTTCCGATGCTGGAGCCAGGGCTGGGCCCAGTACTAGGGCAAAGGATGTCCCCATCCACTACCTCAGGGGCTGGGAAGGTTTGGCTGAAACACCTGCTACTCACGTAGGAGGGACCATCTGACCACTTGTGGGGGCCGAGGTCTTCAGCCCTTCCCATAGTAGGGTAGTGTCCTTCTGAACCATTCGGGTGAAAGACAGAGAGAGCCCTTGGGCTCTTCCTTTTATGAGGGATCCCTAAGAGATCTGCTTTGCTCCCCCTCCCTTCCCAGCAGCCTGATGAGTTCCTCAGTCCCACTTGGACATCAGGGCCAGAGTTCAGGGCACAGTACTAGGCTGGCAACCAGGTCCCCTCTGGACTCCAGGGGACTGCTGGTGTGCTCGTACCACCACCCTAAAAGAAGAGAGGTTCACAACCTTATAAGGCCAACCTTATAACTCTATGGACCATGCCACACCTGGCCTGGGGCTGGGGCTGGAGCTCGGGCTGGAGCTGGGGCTGAATCTGGACCTAGGACTGGGGCTGGGCTGAGGATAGGGCTGGGCGGGCTGGGCTGGGCTGGGCTGGGCTGGGCTGGGGCTGGGGTTAGGGTTGGGCCTAGGTCTGGGGTTCCTGAGCTGCTCTTACAGTTCCATATCATAATTATTCAGTATATATGTGCCTTGTAAAACAATGACCACAGTAAGTGTGGTTAGCACCACATATCACCATACACAGTCATGTTTCTTTTTATTTATCACTAGAACTTTTAAGATTTACCTTAAGCAACTTTTTTTTTTTTTTTTAAGACTAGGTCTCACTATTTTTGCCCATGGAACCACAGGTTCATGTTGCCCGGGTATCGTGGACTCAAGTAATTCCCAGCCTCAGCTTCCCAGGTAGCTGAGATTGCAGGCACGTGCCACCACACCCAGCTATTTTTTTTGGAACTAGGTCTCACTATGTTGCCCTGGATAGGACTCAAACCATGATCCTCGGTCCTCGCCACAGCTTCCTAGGCTGCCGCTTATAGGCACGCATATTTTCACATAAGCAAAGTGTCATTAACGCTAGTACCATGCCATGTTGTATGTTTGTTTTATTATTATTATTATTTTAGAGACTAGATCTCGCTACATTGCCCAGGATTATCTAGAACCTGGGTACTCAAGTACCACACATACCTGGCTCCATGCTGTATGTTACAGTCCATAACTCATAAAGGGAATTTACACCTTTGACACCCCTCCCCTTCACTCATTTCACCAGTATGACTCCCCCTCCTACCTACCAGGCTTAGTCTTCTTAATTCTCTGTGTGACCCAACACTGCCCTCTGAGAGAGTAACTTGGCAGGTGTTTTTCTGGCGTGGCTATGGTGGAGCAGACAGAGGCTCCGCATCACAGATGAAGTAATGTGATGACTTGCCAACTTGGCCAAAGCAAGTGGAAAGACTTCACAGATAATTGCATTCCAACAAGAATAGGCATAGCAAAGAGCTCTTTCATCCCGAAGGCAAACAACGTTTAATTTCGCTTAAATAGCTAAGGTGGTTCATAGGGTTGTCTTGGAGTTCGGTCAAGTTAAATTAGAATGTTGGCTCCTGGTAGTGTTACTCTGGCTTCTTATATACCCCTCTCAGCCTCAGTTTTCCTCACACATGAAATGGGAATCATAGAAGAACCTTAATGCATAAGGTTGGACAGGATACATCCATGTGAAGGACTTGGCAAGGCATCTGGCATCAGTACTAAATGACAGCTCTGGCTTTCATTCCTGAGCTATTAGTGATTGCTAAGCTCTTTTGAACATTAGACTATTAGTGTTCATTAAACTTGAACTTTTATTTAGTGCAGAAAGGTTAAAATTTTGCGTCCAATACTTAGAAGATAATGGTGGCAGGACTCAACAGGGTGGGTGGAAAGGTGGGTTTATTCATTCATAGGTCAATAATGCAAAGCCACCATAGGTAACTTTGTGGGCTTGTTGGGTAAGACTATCGGGACTGATTGTCTTCATCTCAGCTCAAGAACTCTAAGCTGTGTCCCTTTGACCAAAGAAAGCTTATCATTTGAAGAGGAACAGGGTGATGCTTTAGAAATTGGGTGGCCAGCCAGGTGCAGTGGCACACGCCTTTAATTGCAGCTTTGGGAGGCTGAGGCTAGGAATTGCTTGAATTCGCAGGTTCAAAACTACTCCGGGCAACATAGTGAGACCTAGTCTCAAAAAATAGCTGGGCATGTGGTGCACACCTATAATCCCAGCCTTGGGAGGCTGAGGCTAGGCATCACTTGAGTTCACAGGTTCGGGACTACCTCAGGCAACATAATGAGACCTAGTCTCAAAAAAAATTGGGTGACCAGGCCACAGATGTGTGGGTCCCTGCTGCCACCTTCTGCCATGAGGCCTGGCCCTTCCTGTCCTCTGTCAGAGGGAGATTAAAGATGAGTGGAGCCAGAGGATGCTCAGAATCACAAGTCTCCTCACTCCTGATGAATAAAGGATACCCACAGAAGATACAGGAGGAATAGAGGTTCTGTGTTCAATTACTCAAATTATTATTTTCTACTTTCTATTTCCTGATTTTTCACCTTCTGCATGCGAAGTGCTCATCTACATGTGACCAGAATCATCTCTTAAATGAGAACAGAGCTATTTTCAGGTGGCAGATGATTGGTCTTCAGTCACAGTGACCTGATGAATGAACCAGCATGGATTAGGGAATTGGATGTCAACACCAACAAAAATGCTGACAGAAGACATCTTGGAACTTCTCATATGGCCTCTCAGTACCAAAGAGGCAAAGAATAGCCTCTGAAGGGGGATAAAATCCATAGCAACCATAGATGAGCTCTGTCCCTCCTCTAAGGCCCAAGATGTATCACAGAAGAACACAGATGGTAAAGTCAGAATGACTAGGGCTGGACTATCTCTTCCTGGCAGTGTGAGGATGAATGTGTTATCTCACCTTCCTGCTGCCTTGATGTTCTCATGGGAGAAATAGTGTGTGTCCCTCTATCTCCCAAGATAGCTTATTGCTCCTGGAATCTGATTCCTGTGCGAATGTGTGTGTGTGTGTGTATGTGTGTGTGTGCGCATGTGTGCATGCTTGCATACGTCGTCTCTTTTATTTGCTAATCTGCTACAAAAGTTGTTCATGCCTAGTATGGCTTCAAAGGAAAACCATGTTGATGGGCAGGGAGGGACCTGGCTATGCTTCCTACCCTCATGGCCATGCTCTCCTGGGTGGGTCCCATCTCTATCTGGGTGGGAAGAGGTGTGTCTGAGCCCTAGTTTCTATCCCACTTGCTCCTGGAGAAAATTCAGCTCTGATTTTAGGCGTTCCTTGGGAAAGTACAGAGGGCGGGAAGGGCCTGCTTAATTACTGGTTTCTGGGGCAATGCTGGCCCACATCCCTTTTTCAGTGCCAGTGTTTCTCTCCAGTTGTCCACTGCCTGCATTTTCTCCTGTTTTGAGTTCATCCTGAGAGATCTTACTTCTCAGTCATAAGTCAGGTGATTTTGCCATTTCTTTGTGAAACATGAGACTTACAGAGCTGAGTACCCAAAACTCTAAGTGTACAGATGAAGCAGTTACGTTCTGGAAGCCTGACTTGCTTTATAGTTCATAGTTTACTTCCTAGCAGAAATAAGACTTCATCTCTGGGAGACATGTCTATTTCCTCCATTCCCAGGTGAAGAAATGTCTGTTCTGGCTAAAAATGACCATCTCAAAATGGTCTTAGGAAGTGATTCAATGTGACAGAAAAAGAATAGCTAGTGTATTTGAGATGAGTGATAACTGAGGTTGTAGCTTTGACCAAATTAGGTTCTTTGTCTAACGTCTCTATCTGGCCATTACTTAAGGTTAGAGTAAGAGTCACTAATGTCTTGTGGGTCATCAGCCTAATATTTATCCAGTGGGGGTGCCCATGAAGGGTTTTAAAAAGAATTAGTCTGACTTTTCTGGCTGTGGTAGAAAATGCATCCAGGAAGTTAAGAGAGAAGGCATGCAGAGAGACCATACAAGTTCAGAGGAGAGGGGTTGGTCTTGGCCATCTGGACAGGGAGACTGCAGTAGAGGCCTGCCTACAAACTAAGGTGGATTTGTAGGTTGCTGGGTTCCTTAATCAGCATCTTAATTCTAATGCAATAGTAATGAGCTCACTGACCTCTTGATCTCACTGGTGCTCATTCCCTCGTATGTCTTGACCTAACATGGTACAACTTTTGATCTTTCTTCTACTGGACCCCAATCCCCATCTAGCCTGTGGCTGGGCATCTCAGTTTTGTTTCCATGCAATTACTTTCTTAATAGTTATCTATTGTGTTGAGTTCCATTTGAGAAGATGAAATCATCTAAACAAGATTTCACGATGGATTTGAATTAAATGAGGAGACAGGGTTTGTAAATATATATAAACATAAGATATATTTATATAAATATATAAGGACATATATGTATAAATAGATATTTGTATTTATGAATATATATTATATATAAATATATAAGACTATATATTTATATAAATAAGTATATATAAATTTATATATATTATATATATTTATATATATTATATATAAATATATAAATATAAATATATAATATATTTATATATTATTTATATATATTAATATATAAATTTATATGAATAAGTATATATTTATATAAATATATAGTATATAAACATATAAGCTATTATAAAATTAAAATTACTTTTTGGATTATAGCTTATAAAATAGGATGCTTAGTGACAAGAACATCAGATGACAAAACCAGATTAGATGTGTAGAACTTGAGTTTGGTTTTATATGTTTAGATATTCAAGGAGAGATTTCCTGCAGGCAATTGTGGAAAATGGTTGGAAGCTTGTACTCTTATAACAATCTTGAGTAGGTAGTTCCATCTTTCTGAAACTCAGTTTCTGCATCTGTCAAATATATAAACTAATAATACCTCATAAAACTGACATTGGACCTAAATGATCCCTCTATAAAAGCAGTTAAGAGTCACTAGAATCCTGTAAATCCTAAATAATAGGCAGCTGTTGAATTCATTCATTAGAACTGCCATGGGAGAACACCACAGATTTAAATAACAGAAGCCTCTCTCCTCACATTTCTGTGGGCTGGAAGTGTGAGATCAAAGTGTTAGCTGGATTAGTGTCTGTTGAAGCTTCAACCCTTGGCTTCTCACTGTATCCCCAAGTGCTCTGTCCTGTGTGTGCATGTTCCTGGTGCCTCTTTTTGTGTGTGTATCCAAGTTCCCTCTTCTTATAAGCGTATCTGTCAGATTAGATTAGGGTGCACCCTAAAGACTTTATTTTAACTGTCTCTTTAACAACATTATTGCCTAATATAATCCTATTCTGAGGTGCTGGAGAATTAAGATTTCAGCATATGAATTTGGGGGCAACACACTTCACCCATAACAGCTATTATCTCATTAATTCACATTTCACTGAGTTTGGGGAATAAGCTTTCAGGCACATTTTTTGTCAGTCTCCTAAGCTTTTCTCTAACCAGGGAAGTTCATCATATGTACTAAAACCCTGTGCTCAGGGTGACGTAACACTGAAGGCAGGCTGGGGAGGAATCGCCAGTGAGAAAGTTGTCATATGCCTCTGCCATCTCTTCACATGCACCTCCATTTCTCTGTTCCTTGCATTAGGCAACAGGCTAAAGAAATTTGTCATCAGCAGAACTTGCTGGGCCCACTAGCTATTCTTCCCTCTTCTTCTGGTAATAGAACACATTTCCATTTGAAAAACTCTTCTCTCTCACCCTTAGTCTATATGATTTCCATGCCATTGCACACTGAGTGGTTAAACCATGACCCAGACGTGGCTTACCATAGAACACCTGACTGGCCACAGTATTTGACTCCATTTCTCCCTCTAATTAAAAGTTCTGCTGAAACATTTTAAAAATGGGAGAAGCTCTAAATAGACACTTCTCCAAAGAGGAAATACAAAGGGCCAATATGCATATGAAAAAATGGTCAATGTCACTTTTAATCAGGGAAATACAAGTCAATGAGATACCATCTGACATCAGTAAGAATGGCCCATATCAAAAAAAATGGGCAGTGTGTACTGACTGGATGTGGAGAGAAAGGAACACTCTTACACTCTGGTGGGAATGCAAACTGGTCCAGCCACTATGGAAAGCTGTGCGGAGGGCCCTTAAAGTACTGAAAATGGAACTACCATTTGATCTAGCAGTTCCACCTTCTAGGAATTTACCCAAAGGTTACAAAAACACTAATTCAAAAGTACACCTGTGCTTGGATGTTTATTGCAGCACTATTTACAATAGCCAGGATATGGAAACAACCCAAATGCCTCAAAGTAGAATGGATCGAAAAGCAGTGGTATATGTACACAATGGAACATTATTCATCAATCAAAAGAGACAAACTTATGTCATTCGCAGCAACGTGGATGGAGCTAGAAAGAATCATGTTAGTGGAAATAAGTCAGAAAGAAAATAAGAAATATGGGATGGTTTCACTTATATGAGGGTTATAGGGAAAACAAACAAATAAGTGGACAAGAAAATTTTAAAACTGCCAACAGAACTGAAGCATAGAGCAAGAGGGGGGAGGTCTCAAGAAATGAAGATGATGCACAGATGATAAAGTGATGAGTGTACTTTGAGGTAGACAATGATGAATATATATATGTGTGTATATACACACACATATATATGTGCTATCAATAAAAAAAAAAGGAAAACAAAAGACTCCATGTTGACTCCATGTGCCAGGGATTTAGAAAGCCGATTTGGGATCAGCATTTTGTTGAAGCAGTTTGAAGAGCCTTGTGGCAGTGGAGCAGCATAGTGAAGAGAAGCGAAGAGAAGATGCTGGAGAAAGACGAGACTTTGCAGAAGTGCCTATCTCTCAGGTTTAGAGGGGCAAAGGGGCACCATCATGGACATGTGTTTTGGGGACCTTTGGGACTGAAAATGGTGACCAGCGTAAGTAACTAGCCACTTATGACTTTAAAGACTTTTCATTTTCTTGACTAATTTCCCTTGTTAGTAAAACCAAGTTGTTTAAATACTATGTGACTGGCAACTGCTCCACATGAGTGAGACCCAATTTCAGATCCCCTTCTTAGTTGAAAATGGTTTGAGTGGCTGCCTGGAGTGGGCTGATACCTGTTTCTACAAATTGTGCTTAATCTACTGTTTGACCCAAAGGCTCAATTTTTTTTTCTCATGTAAATAGCAAACAGAGAACTATTGCTTCTGTCTCTGCATGTGGATCATCAGGTCAGGTTACTCCAGAAACAAATTCTGACATAAAAATCTGGTTGTAGTTCCAGATAGAAATTGTATGTTTATCTTTTCTGTCATAGTCCAGCTCTGTCTTCTAATCCCTGAAAACATTTACCCTATTGTTTTTCCAGTTTTACAATGATTTGCACTGGGCAGGCAAGTTTAGCACCTGTGACACGGTCATGGTCAGAGGAAAGAAAAAAGTGACCAGGAGACCTTTTCCAATTTTTCTGAAATATCTGAATACCACCTACAAAATTCCCAGTGAACATCGCATCAGTATTATTCAGAAGAGATATAAAGAATTTAAGAATTTAGACCTTGCATACTAAAACGACTGAAAGTAGACTGACCCTAAGTATATTGAAGATTCTGAGAAGTTACCAGTTATGCTCACAGACTAACCTATGATATTGGATAAATCACTCATCTATTTTCCATCTGTCAAGTGGATATTGCAGGAGATATTCTAAAATATGATGACCAGTAGTATGCTCTAATACTAATTCTAATAGTGATCTTCATTTTAATGCTACAGTAACATTTACTATAGGTTTTAATCTGGACATGTGTTTAATTTTACCTACGTGATCTCCATTAATTCACATAAAAGTTCTAAATGGGATTGTTCTCTCTCTTTATAGGTGAGGAAAATCAAACACAGTTTTGCCTAAGTCACACAACTCGTAGTTAATAGAACTTAAATTCAGGTCTGTGGGATGCTAAATCCCAGGCTCTTTATTTTCATTCACTTTGTCTTCTGTAACTATCACATGAATTTCTAGGGGTTGTATCTGGCTATATAAAGGAGGTGAAGCCATGCACAGATTCTGCTCCCATTCCATTAACCCCTGTCTTCCCAGCTCTTCAGGATTTTGTACAAGCAGAAACCCCAAACTAAAGTTGTACACATCGCTCTTACTAATGAATCAAGCCTCCAGATGATGGCTTTTGGTCCATTATTACTTTCTCTAATAATGTTTCATTTATACATTTCTCACAGGTCCCATAGGTTAATTTACCAGGGGTGGGGAGAAAAGTCAGCAAAAACCTATTAGTCTTTTTTTTCCCCCAGCCTTGGAAATTATAGACTTGGATGTTTCTATGAGGCAACATTAATAATGCATTTATCATTTCAAGCCCTTAACCTCTTAAGTTCTTCAAACAGAATTAAAAGAATCCTGAACTACTAAATAATTGCATTATATGGCTGAACGGAGAGAGCGAACACCTCTAAAGTGACACTAATCTATTTATTCTCCTTACAGCCTCACCGATCATGGTGGGGTGGATGCTGTCTACTTTCCTTCTGCCTTGAAGCTTCTTCAGAACTTCTCCCCAATTAAGCCCCGGGGCTTCCTCCCCTAGCCTTCTCTGGACTGCCATCCAGTTTCTCCCCTTAAGTCCAAACCACATGCACAAATACAGACATGGTTAATTGTACAGCTTCTCCTTGTAAACACATCATGCTGCTATTGTTTTGCTTTTTTTTTTTTTCTCAAAACCTGGCTTTGTTTCCCCTCCTCTCTGAGTTGCTTGGGGCATGAGGACCTATGTACAAGGTAATGTAAATTGCTTCATGTTGTCTGTGGCTTCTATCCATGTCTAGGATGATAGAGGTTCAGGGATAGGACCCTGGTGCCCTGCCCCACCCAGTTTTTAGACCAGTGATGATTGAAATCAAGAATATCCAAGGATATTGGTGATCCCTTCTAAAAACTGGTTATGCTAAGATAAATTTGCTAAAATTTTTGTTACAAAAATTAGTTTTTCTGCCAGGCGTGGTGGCGCATACCTGTTGTCCAAGCGCTGGGAGGCAAGAGGCCTGGGATCGCTTGAGTTCATGGGTTTGAGACAACCCTGGGCAACATAGTGAGACCTGGTCTCAAAAAAAATTATTTTTGCTAACCTAATGTACATCCTGAACAAGGTGGGAGAGCACCCAGCACTCACCTGCATGCAGTCTAACTTGGCTTTTTCCCTTGGTTATAGTAACAGATTCCAGTTCCTTT
The DNA here is from genome assembly GCA_004024945.1 of Uropsilus gracilis. Classification (NCBI taxonomy): domain Eukaryota; kingdom Metazoa; phylum Chordata; class Mammalia; order Eulipotyphla; family Talpidae; genus Uropsilus; species Uropsilus gracilis. Next base: position 51,330 of record PVHY01004444.1, read on the forward strand.
CTGACCTGTTCATGCTCACAGGACAACCTGGTCAGAATTCCAGCCCTTAAGTAGTTACCAAACCTTGACTGTGGGAAGACCATTTCTTCTTCCACACCAGATCCTCCCTAATTGGAGGTACTCTGTTTCCTTCAACCAAAAACTGAACAAGTGATTGAATGAATACGTTCATGAATGAATGGAACCCTACCCAGAAGCCCTATCCAATGAAATACTCATTTAACCTATACATATTACACAATACTTCATGGGGTACCCCTCCCCCTATGAAGAGAGGACCCTACATTTTATTTTATTCTGTGACTCACCTTCTGATTAGTATGACTTACCACCCATCTGACAGACTCACCTCATTTTAACTGCAATGACCTCTTCAAAGCAACTCCTGTTGTTCTTACTTCAACAATATCTGTCTCTTGATTCTTCCTCACAGAAAAACAAAAATCTTGAGAGAGGATGAACAAAGACATGAGTGAGGGATATAGATCAAATTATCTGGCCTTCTTGATTTTAATACTGAGGTTACAAGATTTGCTTTGAAGATTCATAAGACTCTGTCTCTCTATCTCTGTCTCTGTCTCTCTTTCTGTCTCTGTATTTTTCTGTGTATATATATTTTATCTTGTTCCAAGATGACTAAATTACATATTTATACAGTTGGAAATGACAAAGGGAGTTCCTTATTTTATAAAATGGGCATTTAAGGTCATCTTTGGTTAGACAGTTAATCAACGGTCCTATAGAATTGTATATTTAACACTAGAATTTCTTTCTGTTGTGGTAATTTTTCTCATACAGGCAATCTCTTCCTTGGGTCAAAGATGAATCATGTATACTGTCTGTTCAAGTATTTCCTCCATGTTAGACTCAAACGTATCTGCACACACCACCTCTTCCTCCACCAAACCTTTGCCTTATTTTAGTCCCTGGAAGAATTTTCTTTTAATGGCCACAGAATGAAGTGTAGACCATCTTTCCTAATCTTGATTCTGGTACAAGAAGTTCTAAAATGTACCTTCTTCTGTCCCCAGAACCCTTACACTCTGAAGGTGAATTTTTTTTGTCAAGCTTTATTTTGTCCTGGTGCTGTATCATGTTATTTAAATGTGTAGTAGTGAGAGTAGTATGCTTCCTTAGGAATGCTGCATTAATTCCATCTTGTCTGCATTGTTCTTCATTCTTTATTTCAGTTCTTCCTTGCAAAGAAATCAGAAGCATCTTTATCTGATACATAAAGACACTAGTACTAGGGCAAATTTATTGATGCATAGTTTATAAGTGATGAATAAGACATTTAGAATCCAGGATTATTATCTGTCCCTAAAGCTGGTGATATGTCTCACCAAACTTAGAAGATAGTATTTTAGTTTTCACATATTTTTTAATGATCTGTTTTTATGGTCCACCTTGGTTTTCTGTCAGTATTATATCACATAAGATGCAGGAAAAATGGAATGGGAAGAGAAAGAGCATACCTCTCACCATCTCAACTTCCAAATCAAACCACATTATTCTTTTTAGGCTATATTAGAGCTGCATGATCTGTGCTAAGTGAGACCACTTCCATTACAAATCCAAGAGCAGTGATTACAGGTGATTGGAGAACATTTTCATTGGCTGCTGTGTTTGGATTGCTCTTCTGTCTTAATCATAAAAGATCTGACCATTGAGTGGTGAAATTCTACTCCTAATATGAGCCGAGTGCCTCTCATATTGGCATATCTTGTGAAGCGAATTAGCCATCTAATAGCTAACATGATGACATGAAGAGAAGTCAAATGTAGCATTGATTTCCCAGGAGGTTTCAAAGTAGATCAAGTAACACTAAAATAAAATTGTCAAACTAGAAAATGGTTCTCATCAGAATATTTTTTTCTCCCCTATAAATAAATGGCTTGGGCCAGTTCAAGAACTTTGCAGGCAGTGGAAGGCATAGCCTAGTGTGGTTTCAAAAACTGCTTGTACCATTTCATACTTGTCTGTAACATGAAATGAGTCATTTGAAGACTAGAAACCAATATAAGCATGAGAATTTTCCCTGGTCCCTCTCTGGGCTCTTCCCATTTGAGAAAGACAGAAAAAGACAATGACGAAAGCCAGCATCTTGCATCTCTACTGCTTGGAGAATGTTTAAGCAACTTGCCTAGACCCTGCAAGGTTCTTTTTGCTCAGCTCCTTCACTTATCATCTGGCTCAGTGATTTCCAAGCATAAAGATAGGGTAAAAAGAGCCATTGTGCAATACTTTACTCCCTCTGTACCACTCCCGCTCTAGTCTGTCCTCACCAGAAACAAGAAAACCATAAATAATCCAACAGAAGAAATAGATGAGGAGAGCATTGTGAATAAGAACCCTGGACACACATATCTCCTGCGTAGGTCCCCAAAAGCCTTAGGAGCAAACTATGCAACACACAACTGTGAGACCAACCACAGATACGACCTCTAGGATTCCTCCAACACTATCACCTTCAACAAGACATAGGAGACAGAACTATAACCCAGATAAGTCTCCACCAAAAGCAGGGCGTACCCCCTCTGGACAGAGGGAGCAAGGCCACAGAAATATGGTAGCGGCCTGAGAGCGAAGCAACAGTCCACGAACAAGGAGACCAACCAGACCAGCCATCAATTGGCATCTCTCTCCTCCAGGGGATTTTTTCAACCAATGGCAGAATGGAAAAGACATGCAGAACGGAGGAACTGGCTCCGTTGGGCTCCAAATGGGCTTGGGCAAACTGCCTGATGCAAGCTAAGACAGGAAATCCGAGAAAGGATTTCCGGTGAGGTCTACTGCGTCCCAGGAACACTGACCCTCACCCAAAAAAAGGACATGGCACCAGGAAAAAGAGACTAAAGGGCTAAATATGGACCAGCAAACAGTAAAGAGAAAGGAGCCAGAGTGACCAGAGGGTGGCAACGTGGGGGGCAGGGCATTCAATCGGGGACCGACAACCATACAAAGAGGAATGATGATGAATGATACTAAAAGTAAATAAAATTAAGTCACTAACTACAAAGCATGTGTGCTCACCTCTTGCCTCTGAGAGGACTTTTTCAAGACTCATGTTAGCACAGAAAATATAGTGTTGGGGGTCAGACTTGAGCTTGAGTCTCAGCTGCATGTCTTTGAGTACCTTCATTCACTTTTTCAGTGATCCTCATTCATATCATGGGGTCCCAGATTCTTAGTTCTGTTATTAAGCATATTGATAAAATTTTAAAGCCAACGTTAATTAAGCATTCAGTTTTTGGTAGGCCTGATGCTTAGCACTTCGTGTGTGTTATCTCACTTCCAGAAACCTCTTTTAAAGGAACTTTATCCTTTGTGGGTGTGTTTAGTTTGATGAGAAGCTGAGACTTCAGAGATGTGAAGTCCATTACCTAAAATGAATGTGATACTATCTGGCAGAAGAGGATTCAAATTTTCATTCTCTGGCCCTGCAATTCTTACTTTGAAATATGTTGCAATTAGTTAAATATAATTCTTTTACAAATGGGGGAAGTTTAGAGAGTTGAGGAGAGTTAGGAGAAATTAGATCACTGGTAAGTGACAGCATCATGAATTTTGAGAAGGTGGAGGCCAGCTCGGAGGTCTGGCTCTCGGGATCCCTGAGACTAAGTTCTTTCTCTTAGTGTCAAAATAATAGCATGCCATCATGACAGAGAGGAGTCTGGTGCCATTAGTCAGAACGTGGAGCTTCTCGATTTGGGAAGAAAGTACCGGCAGCCCTGAATTTCCTAAAATGTTTGGAACATCTGGTCTAAGTACATGTTGACATCACAAGGAATAAACCTGCAACACAACAGAAATTATCCCCTTTGCAAAACGAATGCTAGAGGGAGAAATCACAGAGCCATTCTGCCAAATTTCTCAGCAATTCTCACAAGATTGTGCATGTTAATTGCTCGTAGCTGCAGGTTAGTACTACTAGATCCTGTGTGGCAGCTAAGTACCAAATGGCAGGACCTTCAATCACAAAATTAGAGAAGGAAGGGGCTGGAGAGTATGCCGGGCCATCCGCCCATCCTCCGGCTACGTAGGCTGCTCCAGAGGTCAGGCTTCATGTCTTTTTCCTGAGCTGAGTCGACATCACTGAGTGATGGCGCTTCTCCAGGGAAGTCATTAAAACATTGTGGATTTAACTGTGGGGCAATGTTTTCTTTGGTTCAAACGATCATGTCATTTGCTCAGTTACATTCATTCTAGGTCCTCTCTGATCTCTCATCAGACATATCAAGCTCTTGGTTTGGTGTTTCAAGTCCACCTCTGAATTTAGAAGTGACTCTAAGAAGCTTATTTCTCTTCCCTGGTCCTCAGTTTCCTTTTCAGCAAAACAGTAGAACTGAAAAGGGTCATATGTAAGGTTTGAAACATAGATTTGATTACATATATATTTTCTTACACTATTGTATTCTCCCAAGTTCTCCCACCACCATGTCACCTGTGAATTTTCATCCTGATTCCTTGTGCTCATCCCTCCCCTGTTTTCGCCCTCCTGTCCTCTCCCTTGCTGCATGCTTCAGTTCTCTTGTCAATTTGTTCATTTTAACTTTTTCTGTTTGTTGGTTTGTTTCCCCTATAGATCACACAAAAGTGTGACCATCCAGTATTTCTCTCTTTTTTTTTCCTGGTTGATTTCTGTTTGCATGATTCCTTTTAGATCCACCTACCTTGCCGAAAATGGCAGGAGTTTGCCTTTTTGATTGTTGAATAATATTCCCTGGTGTAAACATATCACAACTTTTTGATCCATTCATCTGTTTTGGGACATTTGGGTTGTTTTCATATCCTGACTATTGTAAATAATGCTGTAATAAATGTAGGAGTACAAGTGTCCTTCTGAGTGAGTGTTTTGGTGGCCTTTAGGTAGATTCCCCAAAGTGGAATTGCTAGATGGAGTGGTAGTTCCCTTTTCTGTAGTTTGATGATTCTGCACACAGCCTTCCATAGTGGCTAAAGCAGTCTGCACTCCCACCAGCAGTGTAAGAGTGTTCCTCTCTCTCCACATCCTCGCCAGCACTTGTTGTTGCCACCTTTCTTGATATGGGTCATTCTTGGTGGTCTGAGGTGGTATCTCATTGTAGTTTTGGTTTTCATTTCCCTTAATTATAAGTGATGTTGAAGA
>PVHY01004444.1:56557-94367 GCA_004024945.1 Uropsilus gracilis
GATTTTTTACAATGCATGATTGTATAATTGCTGATCCCCATGGGAATACCCCACCACACCCCCCCCCCCCCCCCCCGGTCACTTTGCCTCCTTTCTTTTTGTTGTTTGTCCATGTTTAGCCCTTCAGTCTTTTTTTTTTTTTCTTTTCTGGATCCATTTCCTCATCCTTGATGGTGCGATTTCGCAGGACTTGTTGGAGCTGTGCTGTTTGTCTTTCCTGGACTGCTTTTGCCTTCATAGGCCGATTCGAGCACCTTTGGCTTTGTGACTGTTTTTGGTTTCTTGGTGGGTCTCATCTCTGCAGTTTCTGCAACATTTTGTTCCCCCTTCAGTCACTTCGGGGACATAATGCCCAGGCTTATGTTTTGAAAGAGCAGATCCTCGAAGTGGACAGCCATCAGCTGATATGGTAGGTCTCCTCCGTTGCGGCTTTGCTGTGGAGCCACTGCCATTCAGCAAGCCTCTTCTTCTTCTTTTTTTTTTTTTTTTTGAGACTAGGTCTCCCTATTTTTCCCATGGAACTGCAGGCTCCTGTTGCCCGGGGTACTACAGACTCAAACAATTCCCAGCCTCAGCTTCCCAGGTAGTTGGGATTACAGGCGCATACCACCACTCCCAGCTATATATTTTTTGGAACTAGGTCTCATTGTGTTGCCCCAAGCAGGACTTGAACGACGATCCCTAGCCCCAGCCACTTCATAGGCTGAAACTTACAGGCACGAACCACCGTGCCCGGCTTTTGGCAGGCCTCTACCTCTGAGCAAAGAGGGTGCGCAGTGCCCTTATTGACAGCGTCTCTGTGCCAGGTTTCTTTTCACAGCTCCACAGTGACATTGTAGGCATAGTATTTTATTTGTTCTCCCAGTTTAGCGTTGGGTGGTTCTCACCCTGTTCCCCTTGAGTCCTGCCCGGGTGGCACAATTTTAAGAGTTTTGACTGGGCTTTTTGCTTTCAATTGAGTCAGTGAATTCTTCCTAGAACTTTGGTATCAGACACTAATCAGTTGTATGGAGTGCAAAAACTTTTCCCCATTTCGTTGGGTGTCTCTTTGTTTTGGTTATTATCTCTTTTGCTGTATAAAAGCTTTTTAGTTTAATGTAGTCACAGCTGTTCATGTTTTCCTTTGTTTTCTTTGCTTCTGTAGATGTGTACTGAAAGATGTTTCTGTGGTATGGAGTGTTTTCATCCATATATTTTATGTTTTCAGATCTTGTGAATCATATCTAAGATTTGAGTTTCTTCCATAATTCATTTTTGTTTCTTTCTCTTCTTTTATAATTTCTTTTTATTTATTCATGCGATCTGCCTTTGCCTCCTCCTTGTCTTCCCTAATACCTGTCTTGAAATGTTTAATTCCTCATTACTGGGCCCCTGTGGTGTACAAAGCTAGCTTTTACCAATTTGGTGCTCATTTGGTGCTCATTTTCTTGCAAACTCAGATGAGTGTTGTCTTCTTGGTAGAGTAAATTTGGCCATGGTGGAAAGGTGGCAAAGTACCACCTCACCAAGAAGAACCAGTTGGCGAACATTTACTGGCATACAACTGCTATGACCACTTTTTTGAATAGAACATTGGCATAAATAATCTTTTCTTAGTTAAAGTTATCCCAACCAGTCAGCCGTGAACTGAATCAGTCAATGAAACCATCCAACATTGAAAGAGCTCACCTATATGCAGGAAGGGGGGGGGGGTAATCATATTAAGGGACGTGTGTGTGCATGTGCAGTGGGTATTTGGGTGATAGGTTTTCAGCATTTCCTGTGTATATTTTTTATGCAATCCCCACAAGAATCTTAAAAGGTAGGTTTTATTCCTGTTTCACAGATAAAGGAGCTGAGGCTGAGCAAGACCTGTCTTACTCAGGAATGGGTAAGTGAAAGAAACTTCAACTGAAAAGGTAGCACCATTTTTGTTTTTACCCCACTCAACAAATACCCAAGCTGTAGAATGAGGTTGAAAAGTCATTAAGTTCACACAACACCCATCCAGAACCCTTGAAATGGAAATTCATGATACTTTAGATACAGATTCAGAAAAATTTCAAATAGGTCTGACTAGGATTTCAGAGGCCATCATTTTCCAGGTAATGTGGACTGGAAAAGGAAATCAGCTTTGGAGTCCTCAAATCTCTGTGTCTAGACTGGTCTTAATGCCTTCAAGTAAACTAGGATGCTTAGGTTTTCCTCATTATTCGTTGTTGCTTTCAAAAAAATAATGTTAAGGTGAGTTCGGGTTGGGGGTTTTTCTCCAACTCTTCTGTTGACCTTTCTATAACTTTTGTACCCTCCCTGAGGTCTAGACTCAGTTCACTAACACTTGGTAGAGCTTGGCATCTAACTCAGTAGGTTTTACTCAAAATCACATGGTTTTGTATCCACTGGCCTGCTCTGAAGAGATGGAGAAAAGCCAGTGCCATTTTATGGGCCCTCAGTAATGTCTGTTCCCAAGATGATCTTGCCTGCAGCCTCCTCCACATGAGTGTGTTTTAGCGCTTCTCAGAAGAGGACATTCATTTGCCTCCGCCTTTTAGCATATAGATGCTCTCCCCACTGCTAATAGAGAACAGAGCTGCTGGCCACGATGGGAGACCTCTAGGCAGAGCGTGGATGGACTCTTCAAAGGCTGGGAGCAGGGGGGCCTCCGGAAGCCAGCTGCCTCACAGATGGGGCTCATTATCCACATCACTCTCCCGCACTGACGGGAGGCCAGCGAGAGCCACAGAAAATTAGAGGCTTGTGCTGGAGAGGCCAGATGTCGAGACAACAGGGACATCCTGTCTCCACTGGCTGGGCTGGTGGCTTTGAGTACTCTTTGCTGTGGTGGCCAGTGTGGGCTGTTCCACTGCATAGGGTGAAGGTCATGCAAAGAAAATTAGGGAAAGAGCTTATGAGACAAGGGGGGAATGTCATCTCCTTGCATCCCACCTGGGCAGATATGGAGGCTTGTGCAGATACTAAAGGAATCTAGCACTGCTTGCAGCTTCCTCTTCATACAAGTGCATTTAGACAGACATTACTGATTCTTGGGGTAATCGTTTGACTCAGACTTTTTCAGTGTTTATAAATAGTAGCAGTCGTACCTGACATCTCAAAAAGGTGAAGTGTTTTGCTTGAGGCCCCGTGGTTGTGAATGACAGCAGCAGGACTTAAGTCTCTCTGTGCTTGACTGTCAATCTTTCCTGCTTTGTGCGCCACCACTCTTCAGTTTGGCCCTTGGACCAGCTGCATCAGCATTGCCTGGTAATTCGTTACCAACGCAGATCTCAGTCTCATTGCAGACTTACTGAATACCCAGCCACCTGAGCGTTAGCCAGCTCCCTGTGATTTGAATGCGCACTAAGCTTCGAGAACTCTGACTATGCCATGCTATTGTCCTTTGAAGCAGGAGTCTCTGGGGATTTGCTCGTCTTCCCCAGTCCCTTTCAATTAAAGCTCTAGTTTTTTAGAAACAGAAAAATAACCTTCAGGAGTCTCCTGGGCTAGGTACTATGAGATTTGGCTGTCTTCAATGGAAACAAATCCTAGTGAAATCATTGTTCGCAGGGCGCAGCCTGACTTCCTCTGCTTCCGTGACGGCAGGTGGTGAGATGCAAAGAGGTGAGCGAGCAGAACATGGTAAATGCTCTCAGGAAACCCAGGTCCTGTCCTGACTGCCTGAGCTCCTCACTGTGTGTGCATGTTGGCTTCTCAGCAGGCACCATGCATGGTGTGACCCTTGGATCTCAGAGAAAGCAGCCCTCCATGACCTCCCTGCTCCACATGCACCCCTCCCCCGGGTCACAACCCATGTACAGTACTCATCAGGCAGAAGTCCGCGGCACTCCTCTCACTGTGATAAGCCCAGTTGAAGACAAAAGGGCCTATTCTCAGTGGCAGCATCCTTTAGTAGAGGTGTTTGAGGCTATTCTTGAAATACCAACTCTTAAGACATGGAGGGTGGCCGTCTTCATCACTAAACATGGCAAGTTTGATGTGCAAACAATGAAAATCTCTTTCTGAGTGCTGTAACAAAAAGGTATCAACTTAGAAAACTAGAAATTTGAGTTAAAAGCTGCTTCTCTAGGCCCAGGAGACTAGACGCTACCAAGTCCTGGGGGAAAACTGAGTGTCACAGGCATATCCTCCATGCTGAGAAGAAGGGAGGAGGGGGGTGTAAGGAAGATGTGCCTTGAGGCCTAGGAAGCCTGTGGCTGCAATCACAGCAGGTGAAGTTACTGTTGTGCCAGAAGCTGCCTTGGGTAGTTATCCAAATAAAGGCTCTTTAGTCTTTTCACCAGTTGTTATTTATCTACAGCTAGTATAGCAACAGGAGGACAGAACTGGCCTGGGAAACTACATACTTCAATATTCTCTGGAATCAGTGCCCATTATATAGGAGCATAAATCAGTGTAATTCATCCCACAGACTGACCATCATGCTCATTTTAAATTCCATCTTTTAAAAAGATGTTGATAAACAGGGTGGAATCCAGAGATGGGAACAATGTCTCATAAGAGACTGTATGTAAGTCTTGGGGAGGTTTTGACTGAGGCAGAGATCGCTTGAAAAAGAGGGGTGAAAATCCCTTATCTTCAGATCCTTCCACCTTAAAGTATCTTCATCAGTGAAAATTCTAGGCAATACCTACCCAAGTTGGAGAGCCTTTGACAGTAGATCATGTCAGGCTTCATGTTGTCAACACTCCCACCTCAGGCCTGGTTGTGTGTTTTCCACATTCTCCTTTCATTCGTTGGTCCAAGCAGGGTGCTGTGTTGCATCCCGCATCTGTTTCCTTCTCTTCAGCTCCAGAATTCAGTCTGAGGACCAGTGCTGAAGATTGCAGGAGGCCATGTGCAACATATTACTAATAAGAGCAGCCACATGTGGAGCACACTACAATTAACTGGGATCTTGCAATCAGAGCCATTTAATGTGGAGCCAGACACCATGCTGGGGAAGAGGGCCTTCCCCCAGGGCTGTCAGGAATGCCTGGGAAGGGGTGTATGGGTAAGGCAACCCTGGCTTTCTAGATGATGCCCTAAGTCAGTCAGGATAGTTTTCAGCCTTGTTTTCCCTTCATAGATGCTCTTGAGGTACCAGCCTAACTGTTGCTTTTCCTTTTTTGCAAACCAACTCTAAAACACCATTTCAGAACGTGCATGGTGAGAGTGCAACTATTTCTTTCCCACACCTACTACTCTGCCTTTGCCCCCTTTCATTAGCTCTTCATAGAACAGCTTTCATGTTTCCGTCATCTTTGCATTACAGACAGAACTCTTAGGACAAATTTTTCTCCTGAAAAAGCAGAAATTTTCCCATAGTCCATATATTATCACAAGCTTCAGCTTTGGACCAGGCTAGTTCAAACTACAGACGGTTAAAAGAACTGAAGAAATACTGATTTAAAGACTTTGTTAGTGTGCTGGGAGTCACTAGCTTGCAGGACCAGGGAATTAAGAGCTCCGAGGTCCTTAATGTTTCCACCTCCTATGTATAGGACCCAGCTCCCAATGCTCTGAGTGTCTCCTTAATGCAGGTTTCTGAAAGAACCTGATTGGTTTGGTTCCTCCAGTGAGTTGATTTACCTCTGGTCAAGTTCGGTGAACTATCAGGACAGGTGATTGTTGAGCTGGTGCTTCTACAGTGGAAGCAAGCTGTGTGTGGAGGGGGGGGGTTGGGGGAGGTAGTGGTGAGGTTCTTTTAAAAAAAATGAGAGAAGGGGTCCATGATTGGCACTCATGGACAAGGTGACAGCTGCCTGAGCACTCACATCTCCAGGTCCAGAGCAAGGTATGTCTGGGCAGCGTCACTGATCTTGCTAACACGCCTGGTCCCAAAAGGACCACATTGACCTTCATAGAGCTTCGTTCCTGCTCAGGCTCTGAGGGTGGTGGGAAGAGGGGATAGAGCCTTTGCTGTAGAAAATGCTGCTGGGCAGGCTGGAGAAGGGCTTGTCCAGGTGTTCACTTTAGCTGGTGTTCGTAACCAGCAGAACCCAGTGGACAGTGAGACGGATTTCATGGTTCCACTGCTGGGGGTTGTGGGCAAGACTTGGCCTTGCCACCTGGGATCTACCAAGCGCTACCTCTGAGATCAGACTGGCAGGTTAGAGACCTGAGTGTGGTCACCAGTGGATGAAAGAATTGAGTTATCTTCTCTCTCCAAGCAGGTCTGTTTCTGATGATGACCTCGAGCAGGGATTGGCAAACCCCATCCCAATTCTTGTAAATAAAGATTTAGCAGCACACAGCCACCCTCACACACTAACCTGCTGTCTGTGGCAGCTTCTGCCTTGTAGCTTCAAAGTTGAGGAACTGCAATTGAGACGTAGAACCTGCAGAGCATAAAATATTTACCAGCTGATCCTTTCCAGAGCAAGTTTACTGACCCAGACCCAGGCGGAAGCAACGTTTTTTCTGCCTCCAGCCTCCTTCTTTCCTTGCCCAGTTCTCGCTCTCCTTTGACATTGTTCTTCGATTCCTTTTACGAGAACTTAGAGACCAACCTCTGAACATACTCTGCCTGGGATCAGATCCCGGCTCTGTCACTCACTCATGATGGGAACTTGGGGGGGTTCCATCTATTATCCAAGCTTCAGTTTTCTTCTCTGGAAAATGAGATTGGAGAGAACTACCTCACAGTGTTCTCCTGGGATATTAATGGGCTACTCCATGGAAACTGCTTCGAAAGAGCCCAGTGGCTGTTAGCTACCGTTGCAATGGCAGTTATTTCCGTCCCTCATCTTTCCGTGCAAATGTCTGTGTGACTGTCTCTTCATTAAGGAGTCTGGCACTTAACCACTGGTGCAATAAGTGATCTGGCCTACGGCAAAAAAAACTGTGGGACCAGATATCTAGGAGTGAGAGTGCTGGCGCATGGCACTGCAGCCCACGCCCTCTTTCCAGGGACAGTGCCAGTCATGTGTCACAGCTGACTTAGGGCGGGGGCCTGATGGCTGGAAGGGCCCGCGGGGGCTTCTGGGATACTTCCACCCGTTCTTTCCTCACCCGGATGAAAGCCAGATGGCACCCTGAGGCCCGGATTCCCAAGGCAGGCCAACCCTGGTGGGGCGTCCAGGCCCCTGGCTGCTCCCCTCATGCTGATCAGCACCAGACATGCTCTACTGAACAGGCTGCTTAGGATACAAATGCCCCAGCCTGGGGCTTCAAGAGTGAAGCTCTCCTAAACCAGAAGGCCTTTCCCCCTCTCTCGCCCCTAGCATGGGCAGCTTCCGGCTAGAAGCTCTAAGCCCACAGTGCAGCCAAACCCAGCAGCTCCGCCCCCTCCCCAGCCACAGGGTCTGATTTCCTGTACATGTCTCAGAGGGGGACTTCATTCTTTGTCAGTGAACATCTGGCCCAGGAGACCGTCTAATGAAAACCACCACCGAATTATTGTCACCTACTCTTTCCACTCATTGTTTATAATCTCCCCTCACCCTCCACCCAGCCCTCTGCCCAGACACACGGAGTCCTCCAGCCATGGCTAGTCTTCGGTTTCTTTAATGAAGTCTAGGTCCCAGTTATGTGAAGCTGGAGGTTCAGGACCCTGATTGCTGCTAGGGTTTCCAATTGCCTCTTCTCCTCTCACCCCCTGCTTCCCCCCCCCCCCCCCCCTTTCTGAAAGGATCCATTGAGAAACAGGCCATGATTAAAGTCTTGGAACAGGCAAAGTGTAATTGAAGCAGTGCCTGGCGCCTCCCGGCTTAACCTCCCTCCCCATAAACCACAGCCAGGCACAGCAGGCTGCAGACCCTTTCCTGCCTCTCAGGGAGCTAAATGGGAAGTGTGAATTGGGGGGTGGGGGGCAACGAAGTCTAGGAAAGTCAAAAAGGCAGGCTGCTAAGAGGAAACATTCCTGACGCATGGATGAAGAGGTTCAGGAAAAGCCATGCAGAAAGATCGTGCCAGGGGAAGGAGGAAGGGAAAGAATTGTATTATCACCATCACATACACCACCAGTTCAGATATGCAGCTCACACATGAAAGAAGAAAGAGTGTTCCTTTCTCTCCACATCCAGCCAGCACTTGTTGTTGCACCCCACTCTCACCAAAGGATAGTATGAGGTTTTTATGAAGAACAAAATCAGGTCTCGCTAGAAAGACACAGTTGAGACAGTTGGTCTGTTACTGTTTTTGGTCTCTGACAGTGAGCTATGTCGTATATCCAAGGATGCTCGTTTGCTTCATTACTCCTAGTCAAGAAAACAATAAAAAACAGTAAAGGAAGTAACTAAAAGTATACCTGTAGTTCATGAGTGTGAACAAGTATGGCTTACACACCCAAGCCAGTTAACAGACTGTATACAGACTGGAGTCATGCACCGTTAGTTTCCAGTGTTCATGTGTCCGTGTCTACAGGTTTTGAGAAAGAGCAAGATGAACACATATACCCATGCACAGACAGGCATCACCTCTGTAAGAAAGGCAATGATGCAAAAACAAACAAAAGAAACCAGACTGTACAGAAATGCAGCTTGATAGTCCACGCAAAACCTCAGAATTATTGCTTAACATCTTTCTTTACAAAACTTGCATTTCACTGTAGTGTGGAACGCAAGCTGACACGGGAGCTGTAACTCCTGTCTGTCACAAGTTTTGAGATCTTGGATAGGAATTCTCCTCCCTTGTTTTGATTTTCTCCAACAGGCAGTACAGGTTAAGACATAAAGCGCGTAGTAACCTTGTTGATCACAGAATAGAATAGTATAGTTTCTTGCGTCTCAGTATCTAGAAAATAAATTGGAGTAGCAGGAGTACAAACTCCAAAAAACACAGGAGAGCTGGATTTTATTGACCGAGGGCGAAGTTGAAGGCAGACCCCTTTGGTGCTGATTGAGGGTTCTGGTGGGGTGACCTGGCCTATCTCCTTTCACAAACAAACTGCCGCCCTGAGTGAAACTCCACACTGACCATCTGTGTTCGCTCACAGCCACATTCTCCCTTTTACCCCCCCAGGTTCCATTTTCAGCTTTGCTTTCTTTGATGTAGATAAAAATCTGGCTGGAGCAACCAAATGTTGTGAAGTGTGAGATTTCAGCAACTGGGCTCCTGTCTGTGTTGTAGAAAACTCTTGGCCAGGTGGAGGAGGAGATCAGTGTGTGTTCGAGACATTCGGCCAGAGGGATCTGGGCTCTGTGGGCGCTGAGCACGTGGCCAGGCAGGAGAAATTTGCACTGGATATGGGGGCTGCTCTGACATCACCCAAGTGTGTACCCCTCTCCTCCCCAACCACACACCCCATTTGATAAACAGGTTAAGCAATACTCACTCAGAGGCCATTTCTTGGGCCCCAGCTAATCCCAGGAACTCCTGTTACCATGGCCATTCCTGAAATACCATGTCTTTCTCTAGTGTAAGATGGATCTTATTTCAAAATGACTGGTTTACTATTACCTTTGCCAACTCAGTGAAAATTTCACCAGGGCAGGGATTTTATCTCACTGGCTTGACGTTGTATCCCTGGGACAAGTTCTGGCTTGATAGTTTGTTCCCCAAATGAGTACCACTAGCAAATGTCCTGGAATGGAAATGAAATCAGGTCAAAAGGGGCCGAAGCCACCAACCAACAAGCCACATTTAGCAAGCAGCTTCTGCCTCTTAGGTTCCCTCACCCTCAGGTACCAGTTGCCACTCAAATGCAGTTCAACAACAGGGTTTAATTTACAAGGGAAATTAACCAGGAAAACAAAAAGTCCTCAAAACCACAAGTGGCCAGTTATCTTACCCGAGTCACCATTTTCAGGTCAAAGGTTCCAAAGACACATGTCCAAGATGTTGCCCTTTGTCCTTCCAAACCTGAGGTAGATATTGGAATGTCCAGTTCTCCGGCATCTTCTCTTTTGTTCTCTCTCCAGCAGTCTATGCGGCTCCACTTCAGATTTCTTCCACAATTGCTGATACACACATCAGCTTTCCAAATCTCTGGCCATCTCCAGGTCCAGCTTACCATGCTGCCTTGCTGCGGTGCCACACTCTGCACACCTACCACTCTTCTGCCGGTCACCATGGCTCCTTGCCACCTCCAGCTCACTCTTCAGGGGGCTTTCCCCTGGCCAGATCATGTGGGCCTGTTCTCTCAGTCTACCAATTTTGTCTCCTTCCTTACCTTTTTCTTCCCTATCCTCACTCTTTCCTTTTATCTTCCTTTTGGTGCTTCTTGCTTCTTCTCGCACATCTTTCTCTCAGTCCCCACCCACCAGGGTACTCTAGCACCAACACAATTTTAGCTGCATCACTCACAGCCCTGTATCAGAAGGGCTGGCATAATTCAGCATCTCTAAAAAAACAGAATTTTGAAACTTTAGGTTAGAAAGTGGCAGTGAGAGCCCTGCCCCTGAATGGGACAAGAGTGTTGGAGGGTTTCCAGTGGCCCATGTACTACTGAGTCTTTTCAGCTTGCAAGAAAGGTGCACTCTGAGGACCATGATTCTTTGTGATCTTTCTATGTGTATGTGTGTGTGCACTGCAAGGCCACTGAACTTAACATAATACAGTGATGTTGGTGGTGGTCCTGCAGTGCTCTCAAGGAAGTCACTCCCTCCTCCTCAGCAAATCACACACATTTCTGCTGTGTCCTGCTTAATGCCAGATGTGTAGTATGTGCTCAATTAATGTTTCTCCCACCTTAAAATACCAGCACACACTTAGAAGACTTGAATATAGGCAGAAGAGGTTTGACCTCCTTTAATTTACTTTTCCCTTTGGTGAGTTTACTTAGATATGCAAGCAGCAGGGTCTTAGCAGAGGCTGGCTGGGAAGTGAAGTGTTGTTTTATGGGTGTGATGTTTCAGTCACTCAGGATAAAAGCGCTCCCAGTGTTATCTGTATTGACAGAAAACACTGTACTGTCCACACAGAGATTTGTTAAGAAGGTAGAGCTCTTGTTATGTATTGTTGAACAAGAGGGTTTTTTTTTTAGTAGTTTTTTGATTAAAAGGGAATCTCTTGCTTTGTGTGGTTAGACCTGGAGGGGCTTGCTGAAGACCCTTTCTGCCCAGGTGGTCTGCTCAGTGAGGACCAGCTAAACACCTTGGTGAGTGCGAGATGACGTCTCACGGGAGGAACTGGGATGAATGGGAAGCTGACTTGGGTTCCTCAGGGAACCCTTAGTTTGGCACAAATGCTCTGGGATGCCTGAGTTTGTGATCCAAAGTTACAAAGTCAAGGGCAACACCAGAAAGAGCAGGAAAGTCACTGGTGTGTCGGAGAAATGTGACTGAACCATTAGCAAGAGCAGTGGCCCCTCTGGTACCTCATCTCTTCCCCTGCATGTTCCCTCTGGGTCTCCTGTAGAGGCAATTGCTGTCATTTGTGACTGCCCCAGAATTCCTGGCCCCATCATCATACATCCAGCACAGCTGGCCTGTACTCTACCCCCTGCTGGGGTTCATTTGACTGCCCTAAAGGTAACCTTGAAGACTGTTGATGATGGATTTGCACAATTTCACTCCTGACTTCTGCATACATTTTGACTACAAGACACTGCAGGAGGGTGGGGAGCCATTGTATTCTGCAGCCACCTACCTTCATCCCTGTCTTCCTTTCAGGAACTCGCTTGGTAGCACGGGAGGATATTAACCCTCAGCAATGAGGCACCAACCGGAGAGACAGACAAGAGCACATAAGAAGTGTTACCCCTCTTTCCCCCACGCTGAGCACCCCTCCTTTGTTTTTCTCCATTACTCTCATCCACTTAACACAATACACATCTTTGCCTCTTGCCTGGCCCACCCACTCTCACATTGAAGACAATTTATTGTTTCTCTTGCTTCCTACTGTATCCCCAATGCCAGAATAGTACCTGATTGGGCTGAGCTGGAAGACAGAGTGGGAGATGATGCAAACAGCAGTGACAGTTCTCGCTTCTAGAAGCCTCAGTTTCCACATCTATCCAAGGAGAGTTGTAATTACTCAACCCTCCCAGACATCTTGTGAAGACCAAATTGGAGGTTGCCGATGAAAGTGTTTATTAGACAACAGTATTCCTGTGACATTAGTGAGGCAGGACTTGTTTGGCCTGATTTTAATGTTTTGACTGCATCTTTGTTTGCTGCTATAAGTTACTTCTAGTCCTTTGAAAGCAGAAGAGTATAAATGGGAAATGGGTGGGAAAATAACTGGATGAGGCTATTTCAGAGATGAGCATGGAATAGTAGCAGAAAATTCACAAAGGGCAAAAAAAAAATGTACAAGTTGTAAAAATATATAACAATGGGAATTAGCCTGTCAATAAAAGATGTTACTTTAAGAATCAAGTTGATGATGGTTTTATACTCACGCAGACACACACACAATGAACAAAGGTCTCATGTGATAGTATGCTTATGTTTTGGTGGTGATATAAATTTCTACAAAGTGTAGTCTAACATCAAATACAAGAACCAGAAAATACTGATAGTTTATGATTGACTAATCTAACTCTGGAATTTATCCAAATAATTAATTTTAGGCAGTCACATGTACAAGATTGTTCAACGCGGTATTACACACAGTAGGAAACTGTTAGTAATAACTTAAATCCCTGATGACAGGGGAAAGTTCAATAAATGTTTTAATGCATCCAAATTCATCAATTAAAGATATAATAGTCTAAGAAAATTTAATGTTGAAGGAAAATACTGTCAATGTAATGTGGAAAAAAGAAGAAATCAACTTTAGTATGACATTTCCCATGTTTGCAAATAAGAACATATCTCTATACAAAAGCTATATCAACAGTGTATAAATATAGAAGTAAAATTGTCAGCACCCCATAATACAATTATAAATATTGCATATTTGCAAATTTCATATATATGTGCACATAGTAGATATATAATTCACCTTTCTATTTTTTTTTCTGCTTCTTCTGTTGTTC
Source organism: Uropsilus gracilis (assembly GCA_004024945.1). NCBI lineage: Eukaryota > Metazoa > Chordata > Mammalia > Eulipotyphla > Talpidae > Uropsilus > Uropsilus gracilis. The sequence goes on from PVHY01004444.1 coordinate 69,396, forward strand.
CTAGTAATGCTGTATTACTTTGAAGCAAGGAATTTGTTCTTTTTCAAATGTTAAGTTTAATTTAAACTCTAATTTCCAATTTTTACATACCGATAAACAAATACACTAGTTATATTATTATGCTCAAAAAGCTAAACATAGGATTCCTTGGCAATGAAAGAAGCAATTCTCAATTGGAACAGGACTTGAAAAAAAACAGACACAGACTGAGCCCAGATGTGGATCTTGAAATGCACACTCCCCTTAGGTCCACAGTCCAAAAGCTAGTCTTCATCCCCATTTTCCAGCACTGACTTATCGCTAGTCTTTTCTGGTTCTCCTTGTCTTCTACCTCTCTCTCCCTTATCATTTTGCTTGCTCTCACCTCCCATTTTCTGTAGGAAGGGAAAATTCCCCTGTTGAGAGGACAGGGCATAGCTTGAGGAGACTCCAGGGCAGTCTGGAGCTGAAATAACCCAGGTGGTGTCCTCCTTGTTTCTATCGATGTTCTTTCTGCAGAACAAAGCATCCCATGGAATCCTTCCTTTGAGGACCTCCGCATAGCTCCATGACCCATACGAGCCCAGGTCACCGTCTTGACATTCTATAGACAGCTTCCAGGGTACTGTCATCACAGCTTCCCAAGGATGTACATTTAGATTCTGGAATTTTCTCCCCTTCCGAAATAGGAATTTTAGAAAAATCCAAAAGTTGTGTAGACAAGGTTCATGCTAATTGGGCAAACTATACAAAAACGTAGGGATATGGATCTCAAAATGCCAAGTACAAAATGAGACTATACTCCAGGGGCATATGCAAGTGTGTTTCACATCTGTTCAGTTGCAAAGAAAAGAGGAAAGGGTGAAATTGGACTCATTGGAGCAAGGGGACTGTGGGTTTCCTATCTGTTTGGTAAAATTCTATTGCAAGTTGCTGTAGTGCTGTTTACACAATAAAAGGACTCTAAAGATGGGGAGCTAATAAATAAATGGACACAGAGAGATAGGGTTAGTGAAATGAAATCAACTAACACAATGTTTGGCACAAATCAAAAAATGCCTATTTACTCGCATCAAAGAGAGAGATGTGAATGGGGATGAGAAGGTATGAAAGGGTAAAAAAAGAAAGACAATGGAAGCTGGACAACATACCACATTCATTTTGCTATGTTGTGCAAAAATTAGCTCAGACTTTGGGGTCAAAAAATTTACCTGCTCCACCACCTGCCTTCCCTGGCTAATTGAGGGTCACCCAATTACTCTTCAATTAGTTTATGTTGGGGTATTTATGCCAGTGGCAATTTTATGTTTATTTTTATACGTATTCATTTAGAGCCTCATTCTCGCACTAGCTCAAAAATTCCCTACACAAAAAACTGTATCTAATTCTGTTCATGCTGTATCCTTAGCATCTAGAACTGACTTGGTGTATGGAAGCTTAGTTCCTATTGACTGACTGAATGAATGGATAATGAATTTTTATTTTATTTTTTTAAATTATATACATTTCGTTTTTTACTGATTGCATATACACACACACATGCACCATCTTAGTCTCTTGTACCCTCCCCCTCCCTTATTTTACTCATCTCCCCCTCTCTTGCTCTGTGCTTCAGTTCTTTTAGCAATTTTGAATTTTTCTTGTCTGTTTATTAGTTTGTTTTCCCTATGTCCCTCAAATAAATGAGACCATCCCCTATTTCTCTTTTTCTTTCTGATGTATTTCCACTAACATGATTCCTTCTAGCTCCATTTATGTTTCTGCAAATGACCTAAGTTTGCCTTCTTTGATTGATGACTAAGATTCCATTGTGTACATATACCACAACTTTTTCAGTCTTTCAGCCAGGATATGGAAACAACCCAAAATGCCCCCAAACTGATGAATGGATAAGGAATTTTTATCTGGCTTGATATTTGAGGTGCTTATCCCTCTTTTACACTTCTCCCCTGTTGCTGTGCTGCTGGTCAGAGAACCAGCTTTTCTCTTGTCCTCCCTTCAATGTGCTCCTGCCAGAAGATGTCATTTCACTCCCTGGCAGCAAAGCCCAGGAACCTGTGCTCCTTTTGCACAGAAAAGGGTCCGACTTGAAACCAGAACACCAACTCTGACCAGCTACCTGGTCTACCATTGTCTATCTTCCAACATGAACTTCTCTGTTCTTTAGACTTAAACTTCTTCTGATCAGTTTTTATATAGCCAGGACTCTGCCCAGAGAGAAAGAAAGACCCATTCACTCATCCATTCTTTAATTTATCCATCCCTTTAGCCACTTCTTACCAAGCATTCCCCTCTACTACAAGTTGGAAATAGAGAGATAACAGTGCCCATTTGAGTCAGACAAACAGAGAAGATGGACAAAATTTTCCCCCGAAATGAATGCCATGTCTCTGACACCTTGATAGTTGATGCTTGAGGGTTATGCTAATGGAATAATAAGCAGTGTGTCATGTGTGAAAGCTCGTATTTAAAATAGAAAACTAAATAGAGGCAGTATCAGTGATAGTTTCCCATTTCAGGTACTTAACCGGCATTTATTTTCCATTTACAATCCCGTCCATACAGTGTGACTGAGGTGCTTTCAAATTCATGTTGCTTTGTTGCTGATGGCATCCTTATTAAGAGGATTAAAGTGTGTGTCTCCCATCAACTAAATATCTGTTTCATTTTGATTGTATGGAATACAGTCAACTACCATCGCTGTGGCCTATTAAGGAATAATTAAAATGCTATGTAATGCATTTTTAACAAATTTCTAGAAGTGTCTCTCAAATCCCTTTGCAAAGTTCTATTCATTTCAACCATCTACTTTCCTGTGCTTGTTATTTCTCTTTCAATATTGCTCTCCAAAGGAATTAGATCTTCCATTCTCCAGTCTATACACTAGAAATCATGTTTATCATGTGCAAATTTACAGACTATGAGTCTTAGAATAGGTTCCCGTCAGTGTGGGGCAATTTTTGCTAATCATTGATCATGATTTCAGAAATGGAATAACAAAATGGGATCTTAGACTGAGGTCTCCAGATGAGAGACATCTGGAGTTGGGACATCAAGGGGATAGTTATTAAATGACTCAGTCATGCTGACAAGGATGGAACATTAAAGAGAAAGTAGTTTTTTGTTTTTTGTTTTTAATAGAATAGCTCTCGCTATGTTCTCTAGGGAACTGCAGACTCTTGGTGCCTGGGGTACCCCAGGCTCACACCCAGCTATTTTTTGAAACTAGGTCTTGCTATGTTGCCCTGGGCGAAGCCATGGGCTCAAGCGATTCCCAGTCTCAGCCTCTCACCCTAGGCTGGGATTGAAGCCATGCACCACTGTGGCCGGCTTAGAAAGTATCTTTCTGAGAGAACTCTTAGAGAACTGGGAGTGCCCCTCGTTTCTCATAGTGGAATTGAGAAGAGCATATTTTCTTCCACAAGTTCTGCTCTCAAAATGTAATATACTGTCTCGAGTAATTTTGATGGTGTAGCAGATTGGTGTCTGACACCTGCCTTGAACACACAGGGAATATAACAACAATAACAAGAAGCAAAGCTTGCTAGCAGCTTCCACAGTGGAGCCAAGGTGAGAACCGTGTGTTGAGTGGCCTGTGCGCCAAGAGTTGACCCTGCTGAGTTCAACACCTGTCGTGTGTTTACCACGAGCTAGGAAACCTGTCCTGCCCGTCTTCGCACACCAGAAGGGAGGTCTAGCCTGACATCTTCTTAGGCTGGTTCCAAACACTGTTTCCTGGGAGGGTTGAAGAGACCCCCACAGAGAATCTGGGGCCTTAGGGGCAGAGCATAAAGTCAATGCCTGTCCTCAGCAGACACATCCCTCTGGCAGGGGACATGGTGAGTGACTTTATGGGAGCCCTGATGGAGAAGTCTGGGGGGTCTTTGAAGAATCCAAAACATGTTTCTGGAGAAAGCCAGTTCTTTTTGGGGATTTTTTTTTATTTCAATAATTTATTTATATATATAATTATTTTGCATCTTTTGTAATCCCTGGGGCTCTCCCCTCCCTGATCATTCCGCCCTCATCCCCCCACCCCAAGTTGTGTACTTCAGTTTGGTTTTTAGCTTTTTCCTCCTGGCCTTTGGTTTGTTTTCCCTATGTTCCATATATTAGTGAAACCATTTGATTTCTGTCTTTTTCTTTCTGACTTGTTTCTAATAATATGATTTCTTCTAGGTCCATTCATGTAACCTCAAATTCATCAAGTTTGTCATTTTTAATTGATAAATAATACTCCATTGCATATATATATATATATATATATATATATATATATATATATATATATATATATATATATATACCACATCTTTTTCATCCAATCATCTGTTTTGGTACATTTCAGTTGTTTCCCTGTCCTTGCATTATAAATAGTGCTGCAGCAAACATCCGGGCACAGTTGTCCCTTTATACACGCATTGAAGTCTCTTTGGGTAGATTCCCAAGAGAACAATTGCTGGGTCAAATGGTAGCTCCATTTTCATTAGTTTCAGGGTCCTCCACACTGCAGAAGGCCAGTTCTTAATAGCCACCCATGCCACAATGCTACAAGATCACCAGTCATGTGGATAGCAGCATTCCACACCCTTTCCACCACCCTGCCCAGATGACACCTAGGAAGTTCCATGGGTGGGCTGGTGAGGAAGGAATTCAAACTGGAAAGAGAAAGAAGGGCCTGGTCTCCTGCTCTCCTCTGGGAACTGCGGATGTCAAGGCTGCCCTGGAGCCCAAGGTTGTGCCAGGGAGGTATCACAGCTAAAAGACAGTTGGAAACCTAATCGTTACATAGGACTGGGTATTAGACTTGCTGAAGTAAGTGTTGTATATTCACTCACTAATTCATTTATTCTGGCATTAAACTGACCTCGGAACTCTTTGTGTGGACTGAGAGCAACAAGAAATTGTAGATACCATGGTCACTCAGCACCAGGGAAAGAGGTTGCAGTAGGGGACAGATTTAGAGGGAGCCTAAGGAGCTGTATTTATGGGTCCACCTCTTTCAGTTGATGGCCGCCTGTGACACAGGGTCATTGTCAAATTGATGATGATAGGAGCAAGGCCTGAGGAATCAAAATAAAAAGACATCTGAGCAAGGGAAATATGTGACATGAATTCTGAATGATGAGTGAAGTTTGATCATTGAGGACCCATTGTTCTTAATATAGAAGTATCTAGAACCCAAAGGCATTTACCTGGTAAGATCACTCAGAAACCTGAACCTAGACATTAACAGATTTGCTGAGACCCTGGGTATTCACACTTGTCATCTCTGCCTGCCTCTCTCCGTTCCTCCTGCCTGAAAACATTTCATACTCTCACGTCATTCAAGCCTCCTCCGTTTTCCCCAAGGATCAAGGCAGGCCATTCAAGCTATTGAAGGTAATAAACGAGGCCTGCCACGCTGCCTTTCTTAGGCCCTGGTGTGAGACCCGGCAGGAATCTGCACGCATCTAATCTCTCCCAGTTCACCATCACTGTCAGAGGCTGCTTTCCCCTGCAAAACCCTCTTGGCATACTGTAATTTCCTGATATTGCAAGGAAACTGATATTGAAGGAGCCTGTGAGGATTGCCTTGGGAAAAGTACATCCTCAGCTGCCTTACCTGGCTCTCAGCTTAGTCATGCAAACCACACCCCACAGAAATAGCAGGAAGCCCTTCACAGCGTGTGCCCTGGGCTGCCACTCATGGGGTCTGGGCTGGAGCATGGGAAGAAGAACAGATCCAGCTGCCATTCATTAGCACCTCCTGCGAGTCAGGCCTTTTGATAAGAAGCACTTTGTGTGCAGTGTCTCTTAAGTGGCCAGAGAGAGGTGATTATTTCCATTTTGTGCTTTGGGAAAATGATCTTCTAAGGGTTAAGTAGAAATCCTGTTCTGTGGGAGTGAGAGGTAGGGTAGGATTTCCGCCAAGCACTTTCTGGCCACAGGGCATGTGCCCATTACTGTTCTTTATGTGGTGGGTGAGTCCATCTTTTAACTTAATTCTCAAAGTATGCTCCCTGAGAGAGCCATCCCTGACACCTCCAGACAGCACCCTGAAGTCATTTACTTCTCCTGCTCCTGAAACCTTTGTCCAAATCTTGAAACTAGCACTTTCAATGTTACACCAAGATTTATTTGTAAGCCTGTTTCCCATTACACTGGAAGGTTCCTGAGTGCTGAGGTGGAGGTCTTCCTTTCTCTTGTTACTGTCTAGTTTTGTTCACAGTAGGACCACAAAAAGTTGCCCAATGAATAATGTATCAGTATTTTTCATTGAGTCATAGGAAACACACTGAAAAAAAATAAACAGAGCACACAGCTAGTCTCTTAGGAGTCAGAATCTAAAATCTTTGCCTCCTAGCTTCAAATGCAAGGCTCTTTTATGTATTTTTGAGTTGGGAACTAGTAAAATTTTCCTGACAACTGTGAATACTTCATTAAGACAGAATTATAAAGGTGTGCACGGGCTTGCACACATGTACAGAAAACAGATCAAAAATTTGAGATAACTAGTTTGAGCCTTTCACATGATCAATCTCTAACTAGTCCTACTGGTGAATCTCATTCCCATTTGTTTTCTTTTGAGAGAACATTCAACCTGTTCATTCAACAAGTGCCTCTTGTATGTTTACCTTGTTTCGGGCAAAGCAATCAATGTAAGGATACACAAACCTGCATGCACTTCCTAAGGCCATCTTCAGTGATAGGAAGAAAACACTCAAGGTGTTTGCAGTACATATGACAGAGAGCCTTCACCTTGTCTGGTTCTTCAGAGCAAGCATCCCTGTAAATGAAGGTCAATTTGAGATCAAATGGGTAAATGTGATTTATGTCAAGAGGAGGAAGATGAGGGATGAAGTTCCATGGAACTAAAAACCTAAGGGGAGGCTGATGTCCAAAGGGGAGGCTGATGTCACTGGAAACCAGGCATGGGGGAAGTTTTTCATGGCTGCCCTGGGGACATGGGTGGTAGCCGGTCATGCTGGCCTCTATTAAGATGATTCATATTCTGTTCTTCACTCTCAAAACACTATAAGGGAACTGAAATGTTTCAGCTGGAGAGTAATACAGGCAGTCTTGAATTTCTAAGGCCCTTTCCTTAATGTGAAGAGAATGAGTTGGAAGGAGATAAGAACAGATGCTGTCAGGCCAGTCATGAAGTACTGAAGCAGTTGGAGACAAGATGATAAAAGTGTGTCTGATATTCTATAAATCTCCGGAGTCATCTGTCTTGGTCTCTGTAAAAAGGAAAAAGTCAGTCCGGTTTCAGTCATAAAACATTAAAGAAATTCTCCTAAATAATGCTGCCCTATTTGTTTATTGAAGACCTTTAGACCTCAAGATGCTGCAAATTTCCTTTCTCCACTAATCTCATGTTTTCCTGTGGGTGGTCAAGCCCTTTCTCCATGCTGGTGCTGACTTGATTTTGAGAGAGCCACATTGAGAGGAGTCTGAGTAGCCAGCTGAGTCAGCTGCTGTCTGGAATCTGATGGAGACTTAATTCTTCATCTTTTGGTGGCTCCAGGTAGTGGGAAAGGGTGTCTTCGACTCCAGTCTCTCCCTGCTTAGCCCAGCCTGCTGTTACCCCAAAGCTGATGTCTGTGGAGTCTTATCTCCTTCCCCACTCCTCATCCTGCTCCTTCTTGTTCTTCCTTCTATACCTCCTCTTCCTTTTCCCCTTTGTCCCCTTCTTCTTCCTCCTCTTCCTCTTCTTCAAGATGTCTATGGGGCCTTATGCCCTCCCACTCCTCCCCATCTTTCTTCTTTAACAAAGATGGAGAGATAGTGTGATGATTAGTGCAGTTAACCTTGATCTGTAATGTCAGACTAGAAGCACCAGGAGAAGGAGAATGGAGAACCCTCTGGCTTCCTTCTTAACAGTAGTTGTGTATCACACTTACAAAGATAATGCCAAATTAATGGTTCTGACAGCAAGAATAAGTTGTTTCTATCTTCCCTAAAAGTGCACAGAGGCAAAATCAGCTCAGCTTTCACAACTCTGAAGCAGACTTAATAGCAGTAGATTCCCACACCCTTTTATGTGAGAGCTCCTGTTCCCCAGGGCTCACTGAGCATGCTTCCTTGCAGTCACAGTTGGGAAAATGGATCAACAAAGAACAATTCATTCTTTCATCCAAAATTTTGTACAAAATCTTGTATATAATATCCCTCTTATGGCTAGAGTGGAGTGCACAGTCTTGTAAAGAAAGAAGCTGAGCAAACCTGGTGAGTTCTAACCTTGCCAGAGACAGATAGGTCATAGTGAGGTGGGCCTCATGGCCTGACCCTGAGCCCAAGGCTCCTACAAAGGCCAGATCAAACGTTCTCCCTCTACTAGAAAGCAGTGTTTACAAAAAGCATCTAACTTGGTGTTAAACACCTTGTTTTCCCCGCCTTTGTTTTTTAACCTAGGGGTTTCAACTCCTGCTATATTAGATAATAAGTCTACACTTAAGTGCTTTAATTTGGATCCAGGAAAAGTTGCACAATCTGTAAAATTTATCCCAAGGTTGCAGATATTGTAGCTATTTAACATCTTAAGTGCTGAGTCTCTGCTAGGACATAAAGGACTAAATCCTGTCTTCTCTTAACAAGATGTGATCTCTGATTAGCTAATATACCAACAGACATAAATAATATGGCTTAAGCTATGCTGTCATAGCTGATGCATAGATCCCCAGTAGTGGGGACGTGAGGGGGCCTAGTGAAGGAAAGAGTCTTCATGTCAGTTCTAGAAGAATGAATATGATGTCATCAAGTGACTATGTGCTGGAGAATGCCCTGATAAGTGTGATCCTTTGAGCAACTATTTCACATTGTTGAGCCTGAGTTTCTTCAACTATGAAAAATGGAGCATTAATTAATAAGATCTACCATGAATGCTAAATGATATGTAAATTCACTTCCTTTTGCATAGTGGTAATGATGATGAATATGGTGATGATATAATGATGATAGTTATGATGGTGGAGATAGTGATAATGATATGGTGAGGAAGATGATTATTATGGTGGAGATGGAAGTGATGGTCATGATGGAAGTGGTGATAATGATACGGTGATGGTGATGATGATGATGATGATGATGATGATGATGATGATGATGATGATGATGATGATGATGGTGGTGGTGGTGGTGGTGGTGGTGGTGGTGGTGGAAGTGGAAGTGATGATGTTAGCAGTGTTGATGAGATGATGTGGATAACTGTTTGCTTATGATGATGATGGTTGTAGTGATGGTGATTGTGATGGTGAAGGATACCACCTGTGTGGATGTCATCACCAGCCTTCAAATATGCTTCCAAGTTCTATAATTCCTCAGTTCTCCCTTGCAGAGATTAGTCTGATCTGGTCAGAATAGTTTACCCAAAGCATTTCCCAACCATTACTTCATCCTGTAGGATGAGTTGACATCATCCAATTGGCAGATAAGGTGAAAAGCCACACCTACCCAGAGGGTGGTCACACAGGCACTCACCTACAGACAACTAGCAGAGGAATTTGGTGTCTGATGCAAGAATTCTTTCATGTCTTTCAACAGAAAGTTTATTTTCTGTGTGGGAGAATTTGATGGATATTTCTTATTTCTGTGTTCTGTACTAGGCAGTAAACAACACATTCCATTTCATTCTTTACAGTGTTTTATCAATAACAAGACTGCCTCTCTCTGCCTTTCTTGTAAGTACCTGGATTCAAGACTCCTCTAATCAAGGAATTCCTTTAGTCTGAGAAGAAATAGGCAGAGGGCTGGAGAGAAAGGAATTCCTGGAGTCTGGATCTTGGCTTTCTCACACATTTACAGTGTGGCCCTGAGCAAAGTTCCTGAACCTTCTGTATGCTCATCTTTTGTTTTTTTTGTCTTTCTTCCTCCCCTTTTCTCACTCTTATCTAGTATCTTTTGCATTCGATAACAGTGATTTTTAAGTCACCAATATTTGTTGTTTTTTGTTTGTTTGTTTGTTTTTGTTTTTTTATCAGTGAACTCCCATGGACTAGTAATGCTCTCTGTAAGCTGGGTGAGAACAGCCTTAGGTGAAGACAAAGCTTCATTCCCAGGGGCTGAATGAGCTCTAGCAGCTTAGAAGCTGCTCTGCTATGTAGACAGAATTGGACCCTTCAAGAAGCTCTGGAAATGTCAGGAAGACAGCTGAGGAAGCCATGTCCAACGGGTTCGTAGAATTGTTCATACAAGAGCATTTCTTTCAAAAATAGCCCACAGCTCCCTCCTGCAGCGTGGCTCTCTCCCTTCGCTCTTATTCTGTGGGAGTCTATAATCAAGCATGAGTGAAAGTAGGCACACCTAACCTTGAGATAAAAGCTTTCTTAAAACAGAAAAGATAGTATTAAAAAGGAGTGCTTTCCAGAAAGTGGAAATAAGAGATGAAGTAAATAATATAACAGTGAAGATAAAAATAACAACCAAGTGATTACTCTGCAACCTGGGGCCTCGCTAAGTCCTTATGTGCATTATCTCATTTACTCCTAACAAGAACCTCCTGGGGTGCATGCTGGGATTTCCATGGTTTGCAGATGAGAAAACTGAATCATTAAGAGGGCAAGGCACTCCCCAAAGACCCACAAGTTAAAGGATAGCATCTGGTACCTCTGCCGTAGGGCTCTTTGTAAAGCTCACACTAGCTGGGTCACCCCATTGGTTACCCAGATCTTGTTTGAAAGATGGTATATTGAGCTAAGAGGAACTGGAAGGTGCAGATGTACTTCCAGAGACAGGGAAGATGGGGGCTGTTCAGCTTCAGCGCTATTCACACGTCCACCAGATTCTCATTTGCTACAATGTCCAAGGTAGGATATGTTGCAGCATCCTTGACCACAGTGTGCAATTTGCCAGTAGCACCCAGAAATTTTCTAGTGTTTCCAGAAGTTTTCAAATGTACTTTGAGGAGGCATAATCACCCCAGTTGAGAACCACTGCTCTAGGATATTCTGTCACTCCAGGCCTTGCTATCAATCACAAATGTAACATTCTTCAGCTGCTGAACACCTGGGCCTCGGTTCACAGTCTGTGTTCTTGTCAATCTGACCTTTCCTAGTTGTCAACGTTAAGTCAGTCTTTATTCCAGCTTGATCAACAATAAAATGAAAATCATACTTCATGGAAGTGAATTTTAAAGCATGACCTTCCTCCTAGAGGACAATGTCAAATAGGATGTATTAAAAGACCAGGTACATGATGATTCTCAACAATACTGGTTAATGTCACTTCTTACCCCTATCATCTAAAATTCTAGAGAAATTCATAGAGCTCCCTAGTCTCATCTTTCCTGGACAGAATCTAAGATGCCTGTACTCTCTGCAGACCACCCTAAAGAACTGATGAAGCTCTGAAAAAAAGTCAGCTCCCAGATTTGTCTGTTTTGTGTTTAAACATGAAGTAGACATTTGTAAACATCTGGCTAAAGAATGACTTTCTTTGGTTTTGACCCATATGGCTGTACCTCTCAGCTATACAATCTAACAGTGATTTTAATTGACTATGAAAGTTTAAATGGACCATGTATGACTTGGTTTATCAAGTCTTTTGTTTTAACTAAAACTTAGTGTCATAGATTTACATAACAATGCCTCCAATTTTTATGTGGCATAGAACTCATTTCACAAGACTTTATTTTGCTTGAAATAGCATATTTTCTATGTGTAGAAGTGTAGGCACACATGTGTGAATGTGCTTGGCATGTGTTTGCGTATGTAATGTATGTGAGTATTCATAAATGTATGAGTGTATATGTGTGTATATACACAGAGTTACATACATACAAATGTCTACATATATTTATATTTCATGCATCAGTGAGAAAATTTACATATTGACATAAAGCCGTCTGTATCAGAGGAAAAAGTAAAATAGAAAGTTTAATGCATTGGCCAATCTGTATAGGAAACACATAGACAAATGCAGCCCATCTCAGAAGGCAAAAAACAACAATGAAAAACCAGTACTTCCCTGCTTCTAATGGCTTGATAATAGCCATTATCAGCAACAATGCAAATGAAAAGAAAATAAAAAGAGGCATTTTTATGCACTGCCCATTAAGAGCAGCACACATATAAACTCTTGATCTTGGAAAATAAATAAACAACTGGTTGCTAAACAAAAGCTTGATTTCACTTCCAGGGTTATCATGGATAGTTTGTCATTAAAAAGATAGAGCTATTTAAGCTGTCCCAAGGGAAAGCCTTAAAGTGGGCTAAAAAAGAAGGCAATGGACTATGCTGACCTGAGCCAGCTGTAAAGAGTTTCTATTCCACCGTGTATCCGGAGAACTGGTACTGAGACCTGGGCCTGGAGCCACAGGGAGCAGAGCTACCTTTGGGGGTGGGGGGGGGAGGAGCACATGTCTGAGTCCCCACATTGTGGAGTCGCCAGGGGACAATCCTGAGCCAAAGACGAGAGCCCCTGGCTGTGCTCTGTGATGAAATGGTGCTTAAACCCCTGCATATTTTCCTTGCTGGTTTGCCATTTGTCCTCATATATTTTTAGATTTTTGTCTGTTAATCCTAGAATGGAATTCAAGAGGTCATTAGCTCCTTGCCTTAACCTCCCTAAGTCAATTTAGCTCCCTAAATTCCTTTTATATCAACCCATAAAAGAGGACTAACTCTCTTTCCAGGTGCATAAACTATTAAATGACTTACACGCATAGAGTCTATGCATAGACAGATATGCACTCTGTATGGCCATATTATTATGGCTGATACAGATTAACTATTCCATAGATGACCATTTCCAACTGCCCCTTATATTTATTATTTCATTTGGAGAGGCAGTTGATACAAGAGAAACTTGATTGACTTCAGAATCAGACCAGATCGTGATCAAATCACTGTTATGCATTCGCAGGTAAGGACACAGCCCTTCTGAGCCTTAGTTTCCTCATTTACAAAACGGGGCTGCTGCTGCTTCGTGACTGTTGCGAGGATTAAATGAGGCGATGCTTGCAAAGGGAAAGGGGCTTCATAAATTCTTGGTGAAGATCAGCTATTATTACCAACAATGCTGTTCATATCATTTGCATCTCAATAGATGACAATTATTTCTGTTATTGAAACTGCAGACATCGCTGGGATGGAGAATGAAGGATACTCTCTTCTGTTACTTTCGCCTTGTAGTGATGTCATCTATTGGGTAACTTTCCTCTGGACTTGATGCAGACAGAAGAGTTGTCTAGTGAAATAGCAAAGAAAGGGTCATGAGGAGGGAGAGGGAAGGGATAAAAATCTCCAGTATGAACTGAGAAGGGGAGTTAGAGGTGACTTTGTGGTCTTCCTGAAGGGAAAGCAGGAAGATTGAGGACAGATTATTCCAATTTCACTTTCATGATCATGCTGAGTGTGAATTGTGCTGGGGACAGGGCCTGAAGCAGCTAACAAAATGGCTATGCTGGCCGGCATGGGGAGTTTCAGATGGAGCCCTGGAAGGAGGTCAGTTAGACATGTGGAAGACGAACAACAGGAGTAAGGGTAAGGGCGAAGCTCAGAGAGTGGGGCACTTCCGCCAAACTGAAGGCAATCAGGAGGACTGCCTGGAGGAATATCCAACTTGATAACTCCTAAAGGGGTCATCACACTTAGTAAAAATGGCATCTGTTCTGCCACATATGAATTGTGAAATGTCTTCGTCAAACTTTCTGAAGTTTGCTCTCCTTTTTTTCTCTATAACATGAATCCATGGACAGGGGCGGTGAAAATAATATATATGTGCACATAAATCCAAAGTAGGAGTTGCTCCCTTTCTTCTTAGGCTAGTTAGCAGCTCTGGTCTTTGTTCCGCAGGCAGCGGGCTCTGCAATCCCGTTGTCATGCTGTGCAGTTTGATAAACAGAATTAGACTTCTCTCTGGCAGATTTCTCTTTGGTCTCTCCCCAACCTCTTTCTCCTGCTCTCTTGCTCTTTTCTGCCACTCCCTCTCCTGCCACGGAGTATGCAGTCCCTCTTGAAAAGGTCTCAGACCCTGCTGAGAGTCAGGGGCTGAGTTAATGCTGGGTGCAAGCCCCCCAAAGGAACATCTCTCAGACCCCAGGTTCTGCCTCCACAGTTGAAGTAGGGGTTTTGAAATGTTCAGTGTGGCTTCTCTGAGGCTGCAACTGGCCATTTCTCCCGCTGCCTCCAAAACCTTTAATTTGTCAGGGAAATTGTTCAGTTTTCTTATGACCACTTGAGCTATTCATCCTCCTGTGGCTGCAGAAATGGAGCCAGGTGAGCGATGCCTATTTTGATGAGAACTCCCCGGCAAGACACTTGGCTGTCTCTGGGGGTGGGAGCCGCTTCAAAGGGAAATGGATGCATGATTTCCTTCAAGGGCACCTCCACCTCCACATCCAGGGAAGAGGAGTTCCAGGTTTTATTTCCTTGAAGACTGAGGATGTATATTGCTTTCTCCTAAGGAGCCAGAGCTGAAGTGTGGTTCTGAGAAATGCCTTTTCTTTAAGCAACACTCAGACTCCAGCTTTGCCCTGGGTCAGTTCTGAAACTCAGGTATCTTACCTGATTCTTCCCCAGCTGCTGTTTCCTCATCTGTGTGACCTAATAGGGCTGATTTGAAAATGAAAATGATCAACATGTTATATTGGAGTCATCAGGAATAATGTAACTTCTCTAACTCCAAAGGAGAGGGGTTTTTGGTGGGAGTGTTTGGTGCCCAGCTCATCTCTTCTCTCTGGGTTGGTGGACTGAGAGCACAAAACATACCAGGAAGACCAGCAAGACATATCAGAGCAATAATTGTGGGAAAAACGTAACATCAGTTACATTCCTCACACACATAAAACTCCGTGGTGCCATTTAGAGCCACATAGGGAATGACTTTAAAGTTGTAACTGTGGACTCAGTCATTCCTCTGCAAATACACAATGGTGGGACCCACAGGGGTGATGCTGAGTCCTCTTACCCTAACAGCTACTTGGATGAAGTGGGCTGCTCTGACGCCACATTCTGGGGTGCGCTAACAGATAAAGACTCAAGACCTTCAGCACAATGTGTCCCTGTTCACCAGAGAAACTTGACCAGAGAGTGACAAATGTCTCCTCTGTTCTCTCTTGATAAGGAGCGAATAATGCAGTAGGGGGAAGGAGGAGGCTCTAGGGATTAAAAGCGTTGCTATGTTTGGGGGTTTTTCCATCACTTGCATGAAGTGCTGAAATATGACATGAAGGGTGCACAGAAGTAGCCTCTCTTCAACTAAGCGGGGAGACACACATGGATGGAAGCAGCTGGGTGTCAGTACCTGGCTATGTTCTCTCTCTTTTTTCTTTGATGCTTGATTCAATGTCATTTATTTTTTATTGTTATTATTTTTATTGATTACACACACACACACACATTTTGTATCATTGTAATACCCTGGGGTTCTCCCACCACCATGTCATCCATGAACCATCATCTTAATTTCTTACTCTGCTGGTGGGAATATAAACTGGTCCAGCCACTATGGAAAGCAGTGTGGAGGGCCCTCAAACTAATGAAAATGGAAATACCATTTGACCCGGCAATCGCTCTACTGGGAATCTACCCAAAGGAGACCTCAATGTGGGTACAAAGGGACACCTGTACTCAAATGTTTAATGCAGCACTATTTATAATTGCAAGGACATGGCTATGTTCTCTAATCAGGGGTTGGAAAAGGGTGATTTTTCTCACCTCAAGCAAAGGCACTCTCAGCAAGTCATAGGCCAAGGGAAATGACTAATATGGCAGCTTTGGGAGTCAGCCACCTCTTAGGGAGCCTGCTCTTCGTACCTGAGGATCGCTTCTGTGCTCATGGGTAGGGACCTGCTTTTAGAGAGCAGTCCTTTAAGGCCTTTCCCGTATTACATTTCAAAAATTCAATTTGAATAAGTTTGCCTGAGCACCTGCTAAATGCAGCCATGGCTATAGTAGGTAGAGTAGAGGAAAGAAATATGCAAATTCCCTCGTCACTCGGTGGCCTTGTCTTGGCAGCAATAGTCAGAAGGCTTTGAACTGAGACCTCCTAGAGAGGTCTTTTTAATTTTTTTTTAAATTTTTTATTAATTATTTTGTGGTTTACATATTCATGCACATAAGTATATAGGCGTGTGTATATGTGTGTGTTGGGTTTTGCCTGGCCTTCTCTTTGTTATTCCTATCGCCCAGCTATAGTGAGATCCTATGTTTTCTGTCTTTTTCTTTCCAACTCGTTTCTACTAATACGATTCCCTTGAGGTCCATCCATGTCATGACAAATGCTGCATATTTGTTGGTTTTGATTGTAGAACAATGTTTCATCATGTAAATACACCACATCTTTTTCAACCATTCTTCAGTTTGGGGGCATGTGGGTCGCTAAGCTACAGAAACAACCCAAATGCCCCCACAACTGAGAGGGTTTATCTTGTCACTCATCTGGACTAGCTCACTGTTCTCACCCAAGTCTCCTTCCCTTTCTCAGCCTCAGTTTCTCATCTGTAAAGTGGGGTTAATACAATTCCTATGCCTGACTGTTGATATGATTGCATACGAGCATCTGACACCCAAAAGTTACTTTGAGAATGTTAGCTTCCTCTGCCTGTTACCCATAGGACAACTCAGACACTGGACATTATCCTGGGGAAAGAGGGAAGTGGGAGAGGTGGGGATGATGAATCCCAACATCCGCCTGCTGGACTTTTTATCTGTGCTTGGAGACAGGGTGTTTATTGAGACAAGGTAGATTTGCAGCGATACATTATTAATAGTTTGTGATACCTTCTGGGTGATGGATATCTTCCCCCTAGACATGCAGGGACAGCTGCATTCTTTCTCCGGGGAAAGAACAGCAGCGAGCCTGAGTTGACAGCTCACAGGGAAAAAAAGAACAAAAAACTTCAAACACAAATTGCAGTTCATTTTGTTTGACTTTGGATTATAGAGGGGTTTCTCCCACCTCTCTCTTTGACCAGCATCATGAATCTTTTGCCTTGAATTCACAACACTTTCGAGGTTCTTACTGGTAGAGGCCTACCTACCCTGACAAGGTTTGCAGAGTAGCCCTTTCTTTTTGGCTGTTTCATCATGAAGTTTGGAAACTCACAGTGCATCACTCTCTACTGTCTCCCCTGGGTCATGAAATAGGGCATTATAAATAAATATGCAAAGTTCCCTCGTCACTCAACAGCCTTGTATTAGCAGCAGTGGATATTAACAATACAGATTGGTTATCTCTGCAGCAGTCCAGGCAATAGTAATCCCAGAAGAAAAAAATGTGAAATGATGCTGTAGATTCAAAACTTTATAAACTACAAGATGGGAAAGATCAATATTCCCACCGACCCATTTTACAGATGGGCAAAGTGATGAAGTGTGGTGATAAAGGTCACATGAAATCAGAGCTGGAAGATGAGACAGAGCATCGGGGTCTGACACCAGACACTTATGCTCACTAGATTATGAGCATTATTCTGATCTTCTGATACACAGTCTGTGTGATCCAGACAGCATGAACAAGGACACACTCACCTTTCCCTCAGAATTCACTCTGACTCTTGTAACCTCAGTTTGCAGGCATGATGCTGTTCATTCATGCAGGTGTGGATGAACAGATGTAGCAGAAATAGCCATGCTTGCTACATTCTTGCTGTGCTTTCAGGGAATATATTTAACCTCTAGGAGCTTTGGTTTGCTGGCAGGCAGAACAGTCCTAAGCAATAGTTTCCCCTGGGCTATGAGTTAATTTCATTTCTGTGATTCATTCAACCACCATTTATAGAGTGCCAGCTATGTCCCTGGTAATCTCTGGGTGCTGTGGCATCTCTGATGCAGGATAACACATTGATGGGGGGCTTTGAGTTCAAATGTTTGATCTATCCTGATCAGCCTCTTGTACCCAATGACCTAAGACTGTCAACATGATACAGAAGAGTTTTTCACCATTAGCAGTGGATTTGAAGACGGGGTACACAGTGTACCCTGAATAGTCGGATGTTACCCACAGGCTAGGCTCGCTGGTATTAACAGAATGCATTGTTGAGAACTGCCTGGACATATTATTATCACAAATAGGGTCAAGGCACACAGGCTGCTACCTCTACCTACTTTCCCCTCTCTTTCTTCTACTTTCTCCCTCCTTCCACATCCAGACATTCTTGATCCCTACTGCGTGGGAAGGCTTGATCAAGGCTTTGTAACAACTGTCCAAACGAATTGACTTTTCTAGTCGCCAAACTCATGCTCTACATGAGGAAAGAGGTTATTTCTCACAAGGAAGGAAATAAGGGAGGAGCATGGAGACTATTGATCCTTTCAAAAACGTGACATTTTCCACAACGTGAAAATAGAAGTAACACCCTTTTAAAAACAAAAATCATCCAAGGTATAGGCCCTTTGTGACTTGACTATCATTAGGCTGTGTTTAAGCATATTTCTTGCCAATGAAAGTATTTTACTAGATGCATAAAATTTGCTTTCCACCAAGTTCAAGTTTTTATTTTAGTTCTCTTCTGAGGCACTTCCTGTGCATGTTCATGTATGTGTGTATGTGGGTGAGCATGCATGTGTAGGTGCATGTTGGGGTGGCAGAGAATCACAAGGAACCCTTTTTCACCTGGGCCATGTTCCTAAGAATCTGTCTGCTGTCGCCTGCCAGCCAGAGCAGCTTGTTTCTTTTTCTTTTTTTTTTTTTTTTTGGAGGTAACAGTAGCATGGCATCTGCTCCCGAGACAGGTGAACTTTGTCTGGGAGTAGAAAGTTGCTTAGTGAAGACAGGGGAGTTCATGGAGGGTTTGTTTAGAAACTCCTCTGGTGGGTCTGATGAGGATCCTCCTAAAGAGAAAATGATCAACATCTCTCATATTATAGAGGGAGATATTTAACCCCTCATGTCATCTTGCTTAGGGGATCAGGGTTAAGGTTCTCTTCTCCATGTCAGGGGGCTTTCCTCATCCTGCTCCCTTCTGGCAAATCCAAAGAACCATTAACTTTGGGGCTGCCACCAACCTCATTTCTGCCATACTTCTTGGCCAAATGCACCACTACTACCTTCTTTTCTCTGTTCTCTTGTTAAGTTCATGGGCTCTTTGTTTTTAAAGTTGGACAACAAGACAAAAGCAAGATCTTAATTACTACTAATTGATCTCAAATCTGACATTAAAACAATCATCACTAAGTTCTTTTTATCAATCATTTTACTTATTATTTCTAACAACTCTGTGAGTCAACATTATCTTATTCCCTACTTGCACATTCAGGAACACAAGATTAAATGATTTGCCTGATACTACACAGCTAACATGAAGCCAAGCTTTTATGGATTGTATTGCTAACATGCATGGAGAAATGGACAAAACAGCCAAAATCAGAACTTGGAAAGTTATAGAATTCTTGAAAGATTCTCTTGATCCTTATTTTCATTGGTCCCTTTGGTATCATGTTCTTCTAGTCTGCTCTTCTTTAGTGTCTTCGTGCCTGTCCTTTGCTCAAGGAAGGTCAAATTAGGTCATTGTTTGGCAAAAGCTATGCGGCTATAATTGTTTTAAAATTCATGATACCATTAACTTCTGAAAATAGTTCAAAGTTTTGAAAATGAATCATGTTCAAGCAGTCATCAACAGCCAGCCAATATGCCTGCCATGAACTGGGCTCCTCAGTGCAGACTTTACCAGATGATTTCACTTTGCTCCATCACTTCTTCCTGACCTCAGTTAAGAATCATGAAGAACTGAACATTTCTGGAGGAGTTCACAGTATGGTTGTTATTAGCAAGGCATAGGTTGAGATCTTTTTTTAAAAAATAATTTATTTATATATAAATTTCACATCTCTGTCATCTCTGGGCTTCACCCCACCCTTCCTGACTGCTCCCACCTTGTTCCTTCCCCCCAAGTTGTATACTTCAATTTGGTTGTTGGCTTGTTTTGACTTTTCTTCTTGGGTTTTTGTTTATCTTTCCCATTTCCCATTTAGGTTGAGATCTTTATCTGCAGCACCTCTTTGACCATCATGACTGATAGCTCCATGGAGTAGGGGCTACTATCATAGACTTTCCCAATGCTGATAATAAGGATCAGGAACTTGAGGTTACAAAGCTAGTAATTGCTAGAACTTGATTACAGCCTGTTGTGTCCCTGTCTTTAAAAACCCCATGATGGTAGTTTCATTTTCAGTAGCTTGAGGGTCCTCCACACAGCCTTCTGTGGTGCCTGGACCAGTTTGTACCTTCACCAGCGGTGTTAAGAGTCTTCCTTTTTCCACATCCACACTAGTACTTGTTGTTCTTTTTTTATATGAACCTGGAATGAACATTTGACCCAGTGATTCCACAACTGGGAATCTACCCAAAGGACACAACATTAATTTTAAAAGACACATATACCTGGATGTTTATCACAGCAGTATTTACAATCCCCAGGCTATGGAAACAACCCAAGTGCCCCCAAACCGATGAACAGTTGAAGAAGATGTGGTATATCTACAAATGGAATATTCTTCATCAATCAAAGAAGACAAACTTATGTCATTTGCCGCTGCATGGATAGAGCTAGAAGGAATCATGTTAGCAGAAATAAGCCAGAAAGAAAAAGAGAAATACAGGATGGTCTCACATATATGAGGGATATAGGGAGAACAAACAAACAAACAGACAAGAAAAATTTAAGGCTGTCAACAGAATTGAAGCATAGAGCAAAAGAGGGGGAGAAGAGTAAAATCAGGAGGGGGAGCACAAGAGATTAAAAAGGTTAATGGGTGACAAGGTGATAGATAATGATAGATAATGATGTAGTATACATGTATATAATGTGTATGTATATATTTGTGTGTGTATATATGTGGGGGGTATATGTGTGTGTATGTGTGTGTGTGTGTATGTGCAATCAATAAAAAAATAAAATTAAGAAGACCATGATGGAAGTAGATGAACCAGTTTTCCAGTTCATGACTAGATCTCTGCTGGAACAGACTGGTGTCACAGGATAGAGAGACAGAGCACCTCCAAGACCCCAAAGTTATAATTCACATGAGATGTCATCATGTATCCAGGTCTTAATGGGAAGTTTGTTTCTAAAACTCCAGTCAGGAGAGAACACATCTGGCCCACTGCAACTGTTTTCCTTAAGATGTTGAGATGCCAGCTAACACCTCTGACCCAACTAATGCCAGACACAAACTGGATTGTGTACCTTGGGGCTCATCAGGGATCAACAGGAGCACACCTGCCTTAGATCCACCTCAGACACAGGGAACTAGTCTAATTCTAGGAAAATTACCTCATTTGACACAAAGAACATTGTATTTCTGAATTGACTGAGTATTTCTGGAAATAGTCATTAGTTCTCTTTATGATACAGGCTGGAGACTTTTCTTCTTTGTTCCCTTTATGCTTCTGCAAAAATATGTGTATAATTTAAAGAGGTCCTTGGAACACAGGATTTTAGGAGGTTATTTGCTTTGTATCTTTATTCTAAAGTAAGATTTATTTCCTTACTCCCAACTTTTAGATTAAAAAAATTATAAAATTATGTGTGTGTGTATGTGTGTGTGTGTAGTTAAATGCAGGCTATGAAGAAAGAATGTTCGAGAAGTCTCAAGACTTGTATTATTTCTCAGTGGGACATTTATCATAGTTATGTACAGAGGGCTTGACACACAGTGATGTGGTAAGCATTTTGTATACATTATTTCACACAAAAATATGTTGCAACAATCTCTCCCCTTCACAGAGAAGTCAATTGGGACTCCTGAGCTCAGGTACCTGGTTCAGGGTCACCCTCTTGGAAGCTCCCTTGGTCTGACATTGAACTCTGCTTTCTCTCATTGATGCACTGACTAGAGCTACCTCTCCCCCCCCACCTCCCCACCCCCCACAAGACAGGGCTCACACTGTCCTGCCAGAAATGACACAGCCCAAGGCAGTGGATCCAGTGTCAGCATGTGACCTAGGAGTCAAACCAAGTCAGAGCAGATATGAAACTAGATGTGATGCGAGGAAGGTGTCTGCTTGGTCAGTGGATTTAGACGACGAGGACCTGGATGACCCCAGTCATTTTAGAAGATGTGTTGATAAGCCCTCTCAGAACAAGGACCGAAACTTTCTGTTTCCTGTCACTTTTCTAAATGTCCATGGAGCCCACATCACCCACTGCTGATTACATGGCAACTTCTTTCTCCCCCAGGTATCTTTAAGCTCTCAACAACCTCTGTGTCACTCGAGTGAGCAGCTTTTATACAATAGTGTGGGCATCACTGAGGATAACCTCCAACTCCAGAAGGTCCAGCTCATTGTGTCCAGTGGGTCCTGGACAGTGACTGACTTTCCCACCAGGCCGATGTGCTGGCTTCTTTAAGACATGATAAACACCACTGAGCAACTTGCTAAGAAAAAACCCATTGTACAGATGAGAAAACTAAGGACTAGCAGTAATCATGCTTTCCCCTGGGTCCTTTGCTGAATCTGAATTCTGAACCAGCCCTGCCTGATGCTAGCTGCATCCTCTTCCCAACTTCCAAAACATGCAGTGAGGAGCTGTTGAGTGTCTCAGGCAATGTGCAAGGACTCTCCCCTTGAGCGTCAACTCTGAAGTGCTGGTTGGGCCCTCTGGGAGGAGTCCTGTCTTGGATCTTGGTGCAGATTTTGGTTACAAAACTGGATTCATGTGCACAGGGAGGCAGTGGCACTGCTGGAGAACAGAAACAGGAGGGGGGGGGAGCTCACTAGGGCCATGCCAGCTGGCGCAGGGGGCTGCTCTCTTTCCTTTTCTGTTGCGTCTGGCCATGCTTGTCTGCTTTGGTGCCCAGTTCCACAGCCATTTCAAGTCTTTCCTCGCCTGGAATTGAGTGTACGCGCTCCCATGGATCACCCCTTTCATACTTCCAGCCTCACAGCTCCGGCTCAGGAAACAAATCAGGAGTGACATTCTGTTACTGTATTTCCAGCCACAGCTCATAATTTGGTGTAAAGCTTGTCATTGTCTAAGAAACATACCCCTGGGCAGGGAACCCGTTGGACACCAGGATGAAATTGACTAAATAAAAGCAGTTTCACTGAACAATTTGCAAATATCGCTCTTCTTGCCAAGCCTTTTTTTGGCAAAACCATCTTCAGTGATTTGAGAGCTTTTCCAGCCAGAAAGAGATTTGGGTTACCTTCTGCTTGCTCCTCTCTTGTACTTCTGATATAAATATATTCATTAAAGCCACACAAGTCTCAGACAATAGAAATGTCATTCAGGGAAACGTTTGCATTTATTTTTCAGGGATATGATTTAGTTTTCCTTTGTCACAGGGAGGGGATGGAGCTTACTCTAGAGCTTCAAATAGTATGTGCTAAAGACAGTTTAGGACTGCATAGTGAAGGTGTGTGTGTGTGTGTGTGTGTGTATGTGTGTGTGTGTGTGTGTGCGTGTGTGTGTGCATGGGGGGGTGATGGAAAAGAATGTATTACTGGAATTCTATCTCCTAGGAAAAATGTATGTCTCTCATACATGTGTATGTCTTCATAGAAATGAAGAGAAACTCTGCAAAAATTCTCTCTTTGGAATAGGCACAAAGTATGACATGAGACATAATTGTGATAACCTGGTTATCTATTGATAACCTGGTTATCTATTCATGTGATAAGACATCAATAGTTATAGATTTTTTATTTATATATAAATTTTACAACATTGTAATCTCAAGGATTTGCCCCCCTACCCTCCAAAAATTTTTTAAAAAAATCAACTTAGCAATTTTAATATGATTTAACAATTTGTAATAGAAATAAAAGCACAACATAAAATACATTGAATTTTTGAATAGAATAAAAGTACAGATAAATTGAAATAAAAAAATAGTTATAGATTTTAGTTCAGACCCAACTACTGGTAACACGATCTTACAAATTCAAAATGTGTATATGTATAAAGTAAAATTAAGTTAAAAACTAAATGGAAATTGGAAAAAAAAGTGAGAGGAAGAAGGTCGTAGTCTCTAAGCTGGAGAGTTTAGGTTTGTCACAGCTTCTCTAAACCTTGGAGTTTTTGTCTAGAAAACAAGGTAAAAATTAAGAAAAAAAGAGGGAAGGAGGAGAGTGGGAGGCAGGAAGGAGAAAGGGAGGAGAGAAGGAGGATGGGGGGGAGAGGGAGGGAGGAAGAAAGAGAATCAACTTCCCAACGTGATATGTAGGTGATAATCTGCCAACACCACCACTTGAAACTTTAGCCAATGTTGTTAGAGCAGTTTTCCACTTGAAAAAATCACAGCCTTTCCAGCTAATCTCGCGAGACATATTTTAGTGACCCGCGTTAAGAGCAAATGCCATTATGAGCAGAACAGCCCCTTCTCCTTCCTTCCTGAAGCTTACAGTTTAGCAGCTGTGCTGCTCATGCAGTTAAGTGTCAGCAACCTAACTGCAAAGCCAGCTGCCCTGGATGGAGGCCAGGGTCCTGGTGTCCAAGCAGCAGCCGGGAAAGGCCCTGTGGATGGCTGCTCTCCAGGCGTGATTATTCACAAGCCAGGGTGCTAGTCGGTGAGGAACCACGTGCTCCTTCCACCGGTGATGATGCCCTGAGCTCCTTCTAGGACTGTCAGGGACGGCTTGGAGGACAGCTGGAGCCAGGGCAAGGCATCAGCCCAGAGTTCCCATCCACAGCTGCCTTGCAAAGGTCTCTGGAGTAAACCTGTGCTGATCTGTAAAGCCGAGGTGGGATTTGTGCACCCGAGGCAGCCAGGTTAGCACTGACAGGGCTCTCGGGATGAGCTGAACGGCCGGGTTACAGAGGAGGACACAGGTTCAGGAAGGGAAGGGCTCCAGAAGGTTCCACTTGGTGTGAAGGTCCAGGACAAGACCTGGGTTCAGGGCTGCAGTTCAGTTCTCTCTCAAGTGTCCCTGCTGCCTCATCAAGTGTGGCCCTCGAAGGGATGCTAATAAAGGAAGGAGTGAGGACTTGGACCAGGAATGATGCTCTGCAGGTGTGTCTGCGGGGAGATAAAGGGCCCAATCTCCCCAGACCACAGAACACCTTGTACAGCCCTGTGGCTGCTGTTTTCCCTCCCTCCTCCCTCCCTCCCTCTCTCTTTCTCCCTC
>PVHY01004445.1:0-94179 GCA_004024945.1 Uropsilus gracilis
CTTCAGAACAAAAATTGCTACAGCAACTCAGAGAAGGAAAAGGTTGTAAGGAGGGCTATTCCTTGAGCTGACATTAAATTTCTGTGAATGAAAGCACAGGAAACTTAAAACCCATTATACTTGAGATGGCACAGGCACACCTCAAACCGTGCCCAAGGTGAAGAATCTCTCTGGGAATAAAAAAAATATCTCCAAATAGCATCAAGAATGTGGCACTAAGTGAGAAACTAGGGTATAAAAGTCTCAAATGATTCCCATTATAATGCAAAACTATAGCAAGTTTAACTGAGAAATGCAATCATTCATTCACCACAGAAGTATTCCATTCCTGTTACAACAGATCGTCGCATAATATTTCACTCAACAGCATTTCCTTAAAACGTTCATAAGAAAAATTGTTAACTCTTGGCTTGAACCTCATCTGTGTGGAGTCTGCACTTCCTTCCCATCCCATCTGTGGGTGTGTTCCCTGGGTTTTCCAGTTTCCTCCCACAAAACAAACATGCATAACTTAGGTTCACTGTCTAGATGGCCCCAGTCTGAGTGTGCACACGTATGATGTGCCCAGAACTGGAAGGGCATCCTGTCAGGTATGGGTTCTGCCTTGAGTCTTGAGTGGCTGAGTCTGGCCCTCGACACTGAGCTGGATTAGGTAGGTTGGAAAATGCATGAATGCAGGCATAAGTACGTACATGCAAATAATGGTTTATATCAAAGTATTTTGAATCTTTATTTAAAAGTTTGGTGATGTGTTTATGAACAGAAATATGGCATAGAAACTCATTTATATTAACTAGCCCAGAGTCAAGTTGGTTTCATTAGACATCCACTGGCTTCATGTGTCAGTTTTCAAGAATTTATGCATACTGTATGTACTAATTACTGTATTTACCAGAATTAGTGCTGGGTATTAGGGAAACGGGGGTAAAGACACACAGGTTATTTATAAAGGGTTGTTTTTTTTTTAAATCTATATTCATGTAATTTTCCTACTTATATATAACTATAGTTCTTTACATTCATGGGTAATTGTGAATCTTACCAAATTGTTAATCCAAAGAGTAGTATGAAAAACAGCAGAGAGGAGCACTGAAGGGCAAATGCCTGGCAGGCATCTCTGCCAGAAATCTCCAGAGCCCTCAAAGAGCAGCTTGAGCAATGTTACCAGTGACAGAAAACCAGAGAATATTCCTCACGCTAAAGCCATGGGCTGATTTCATCTTACATATAATACATTGGTTGCCTCAACCATTGTTATTTTCTTCCTCAAATTAGAAAGCTCTCAGAAGCAGAGAAAACGAGATCAGTCACTCCCTCTAGCTGGAATAATTTCTGGAAAGCTTAGCTGTTCTCAGCATGTCAGTAAAAGTGGTCGCTGCATTTCTAATTAGCATCTCTGAATTTGCCTGTTGTAATTCCAAACACTCTGTGGCCTTAAAAGACAAGACCTCAGTGAGCAGAGTATGGGGCCATCTTTTCTATTATATTCCTAATTATGCAACTACCAAAGGTTAACATAAGTGTTTTGTTTTCCTATAAAGCATTATACTGGTCTCTCATAATGAGGAGAGACTCAAGGCAAAAATTAGTATCTACAACAAAAAGCTGCTTGGTGTGGATAGCTATTATTTTTTCTTAATTGTGGGTTTGTTTTGTGTGTATAAGTATAACTGATTTTCTTTGCATTTTTAGACTCTCACTGTGTGAGACTTTTCTGGGAGATAATGATTGGATAAGGTTAGAGGCCCTCAACTTCTCCTGTTAAGTATTTGCCAGAAGCAGCTCTTTTGTGCAACTGTTATTATTATATTGTGTATTGTTTAAGTTCTTTTCCATTGAAAAATGTATCTCTCACCTTGGGAAAAGAGAAACCCTCAAGTCAGAAGTGGGGACTGGGACACAATTTCCTTTAGGAAGCAAGAAGCCCAAATTTCTTGTCTCTCCAAAACAAAGGTAAGACCTCAGTGGAATATTTAACTCTAAAATGAGATCTGGACCTTATTTTCACAAACAAATACCAGTAAACTTAGCTGCCTTAGGAAAACTTAACCGTCCAAACCAGTAACCAGTAAGTTTAACCAGTAAACTTAACCATCCAAAACAATGGGTCCTTGGGTACTTTTCTACTTACACATCCTCACACATTTCCAAAACGCAGGACCCTGCCTCTTACAATGTTGCATCTGCAAGGTCTATCAGCCACCATTGCTCTCTTCTCCTTTACTTCACAGGGCAAGTTCTCATGCACGTCTATTTTGGAAAATACTGTGATGCTTTTACTAGGAGGGTCCCAGAGAGGCAGGTGTGAAGTCAGCCTCTGGCACACTGGAAGCAAAGCAGTCACAGGAAAGATGCACATTAATTACCTAATATGGCTTCCTCAAATATTTTTTCTTTAAAGGCCAGATTGTAAGTATTTCAAGCTAGCAAGCCATGTAGTGATGGCACTGCTTAACTCTTGGACCATTCGGCACTGTAATCCAAAAGCAATCACAGCCAATATGTAAATGAATTGGTATGACCCAAAATGACTCAGGAAAGACTGCTCACCTTGATCTACCAAAAGAATAGATCATCAGAGAACTCACTTTTGCAGAAAAATGAAGACTTGCTCCTTTAAACGCATAAAGGCATTTTTATTTTTGCCTGAATTCAGTTAAGATCTTTCATAAATGATATATCAGCCTACCTTTCTTAAAAAGATATTCAAATCTTAATTGTTTTGCTACATGACCCAGGGTCATCATCAAAGCAATTTTTTCACAGTGCTACAGTTCACTGAAGTCTTCTGAGAGCTTTTGCTATTTAGCCTAATACCAGAAAAACCCAAACCTCTTGCTTTTACTTTTATATCCATTTTTGTGTCTCCTGCCTATCTAATGGGTTTTCTATACTTACTTTTACATTCTGCCAATATGCCATTTGGGGAGATTACACTGACTTTTCATAGGATAAGTCCAAGGAACATTCAGGGCCCAACTCATGCTACAACATTCACCATTTCTTCTTTCCAGAAAGTGCTGGAATTCAATCTATTCTTACTCCTTACCCAGATGTACCAATTTTCTCTATTGTAACTCTTTCCTTCCCATGATCTTAGGAGTTGATCAATGAATGAAACACAGCTACTTCAGTGCCCCTGCTCCTTCTTAGTATCCCAAATACCTGGACAGTCAAGTCTTTTACTGCAATGTAATATTTTGGAATGGAAGAGTAAAAATAATACATCTAGCCAGGTGTGGTGGCGCATGCCTATCATACAAGCGCTGGGAGGCAAGAGGTCAGGGATTGCTTGAGTTCACAGGTTCGAGACTATCCTGGGCAACATAGCGAGACCAAGTCTCAAAAAAGCAACCAAATTCAGTAGCAGGTGCCTGTAATACCAATTACCTGGGGGCTGAGGCTGGGGATCGCTTCCCATGGGATTGGGACTACCCCAGACAGCATGAAACATCTAAGGAAGTTACAAAGATTCATGAACACAGAGAGAATTTTTATCATAATCCCTTAATCCAATGCTTTTTATTTCCTTATTGAAATCTTATCTGCAAGTTACCATTAGACTACAGGATTCTGTTTTATGATTCAAACTAAAGTTTAACAACCTTGATCATTTCTTCAGTTTGACAATCAAGAATAAGTCAAACTTTCATCAGAAAGAACCTTACTTCATACTTTTCAGTTTTATTTAGCTAGAGCTTTGGTGTTTTTTTGTGATGTGATGAAGATGACATAGATGATGATTTTAATCATGACAGTAACATCCCCATTTGTTACTTCTATTATTGTATCCAAATTTCAAGTTGTCTTAAAGTTTTAAAACTTGTAATATTTGTCATATTGATATCTTGTATCCTAATTTACATATTGATATCTTATTGTATCCTAATTTTCTTTTACATATACGTTTTAAGCCTGAAATAAATTGTATAGTTTTAGAAAATAAATAAATATATAAAAAGTAATTTCAAGAAAAGTTTACACTTAAGAAAAAAATTAATGACAGTAATTAACATTCATTAAACTAACACTTATTCTTTTGTATTAGACATTGTGCCAACCACTTATAGCTGCATATTTATGCATATCTGCATTTAATGCTCACCATCCTATAAAATTTAAACATAGAAAAGTTAAGTCATTTGCACATGGTCATGCTCAGAGCCAATACTCAACCCTGGCTCATCTAATTACATTATCAGTCAGAATTGAGTTTTGTGTTGCAATAACAGAAGCCACAAGATATCAACCTTTCAAAACCCCAAAAAAAACTTCTCACTCTTACAAAGCACACTAGGAGCTAAAATAATTTCCCAGGACATCTGTCTCTTCGTGACAATTCAGTGATCCAAGCAGCTCCATTTCAACATGCCTCTAGTCATATCACCATGCCTGAAGGCAAGAAGAAAAAGAAACCTTTTTCTCCCACATTTGTGGAAAGAGAGCACTGGAAATAGTGGCAGGCATCACTAAGTCTACACAAAATCAACCGGCAGATTTTAAGATGCATGTCATAAAAACATCTCCCTGGAATGATTGTAAAGGATGAATTAGAGGGGATCTTCTAGTCAGAAAGCCTGTTTGGAGGCTCTTGATACAGGACAGAGGATGAAAAAGGCCCAAACAAGTCTGTGACAAAAAGAATAGGAAAGAGTACTTATGGAGAAGGCACTTGTATGGATCGTGCCTGCTTTCTTTTACAAAATGAAAATTCAAGAAGTACAGGTTAGATGTGATTATCAAAAAAATATCAGGGAATGTGCTTGCAAATGAGTCTTAGATGTCTTTTTTTTTTTTTTTTTTTTTTTTTTTTTTTTTTTTTTTTTTTTTTTTTTTTGAGACTAGGTTTGACTATTTTTGCCTGTGGAACCGCAGGTTCATGTTGCCCGGAGTACCACAGACTCAAGCAATCTCCAGCCTCAGCTTCCCAGGTAGCTGGGATTACAGGCACACGCCACCACATTCAGCTATTTTTTTGGGACTAGGTCTCGCTACGTGCCCCTGGCGGGACTCAAACCACAATCCCTGGCCCTGGCCGTGGCTTCCTAGGCTGCCACTACAGACATGTGCCACCATACCCGGCCTACTTTCCATTTTCTTAATCCACCAAAAGTAGATGATTGAGGAAGGTAAGTCATCATTAGTCCATGGAAGCTTAGTAAAATAAATCCTTCAGAACTATAAATTCAAGATGCAACCAATGACATCAATAAGAATTATTTTGAAAATCAAACTATAAGTAGAAAGCTGCATGCTACACACATCTAAGGAAGGCATGCCTTAATATAGTGGAAGTTATCAGCATGGAGTGCTTATACAAAGGGACACAAAGGTGTCCCTTTGTATACTCGGATGTTTACCGCAGCACTATTTACAATTGCAAGGATATGGAAACAACCCACATGTCTTAAGACAGATGAATGGATGAAAATTATGTGGTACATATACACAACAGAATATTACTCATCAATTAAAAATGACAAATTTGACAAATTTATGATAACATGGATGTACTTAGAAGAAATCATATTAGCAAAAACAAGTCAGAAAGACAGAAACCAAATGGTTTCACTAATATATGGGATATAGGGAAAACAAGCAAAAGGCCAGGAAGAAAAGTCCAAACAAGCTAAGAACCAAACTAAAGTACACAACTGGGGGGAGGCAGGAGATGGGAGAGACTGGTCAGGGAGGAGAGGTGGTAGGTAAGGCCCAGAAAAAACAAAGATGTGAAATATATGTGTGTATATAAATGATTAAAAAGAAAAAGAAAGGACTCATCAAAGAGCAGAAATACTAATCACCAACTCTGTCCAGGAGCAAAGAGCATGCTCTGTACAGTAGGTAAGAGTATACTTAATAGTACTGCCATCTTCTTAATCATTGCCATTGTGGTGTATACATTGCTTTCATGTGAATATGATTAGAGCATGTTGCTAGGAGACTTGCTAAGAGATTTCCTCTCATTGTCCTGAAAATCCTTCTTTGAGCCTATGTTGGTATCTTAGTTTGAGTTCTCCCAAAAGCAAAGCTTAAGACAAGAACTTGGTGTAAGTAATTTACTGGGGATGTAATCCCAAGAAACTGAAATTAGAGAATGAAATAAGGAAGTGAGGAAAAAGTGAAACAAGGAAGGAGAAATAGTCAAAGGTACAATACTGAGCTTGCTGTTCTGTACACTGTGACTCTGAGCACCAGGCAGACAGCCTCCTAAAGTTACCAGCCTGAAGGAGGTAAAAGTCAGAGGCTGGAGCATTTATCTCCCAACTCTTCATCCTGCCTGAATGGAAGCTGGCCCCAAGAGTGTTAATTTTTTTTTTTTTTTTGAGACTAGGTCTCGCTATATTGCTCAGGATTGTTTCAAACCCACAGACTCAAGTGATCCCTAGCCTCAGATTCCCAGGTAGCTGGGATTACAGGCTCACGACACCATGCCTGGCTTGGCCCCAAGAATGTTAAACCCTCTCACACTGTACTTATGTGTGCTCGGCAGACATTTAGTGCCTTGGAGAAGTTGCTGGAACAGAAAGTGTCCCACTTCAAACAAAATGCTGTTAGCACAGGGAAGCTGAGCTCATACAGAGCTAGATCCACAGCAACTACAGCTAAATGATGACCTAGTAGGGATGGGATACAGGGCACCAGGAGTGTCTTCATGCCAGCTACGTTGAACAAGAAACAAAGCCTAAACTCCATTCAGCACCGTCCTGCCTTAGCCGCCACCCAAACAATTTCTACTTCATGCATATTAACCAAATACTAAGGTATCCTTTGTTCCCCAGGAACAACTTCAATGCATAATCATGAGGTCATCTTGCCTTGTTTCTCAAAAGTACTGTATTTAAATCAAAATCAAAAAGTTCCTTTTCCATCATAAAAATTGGCACCAGACTCATAAAGTTGTCAAGCTGACATTAAGCTACTTTTGTGTTACAGAAGCAAGTCTGCCAAAGAAACTGAGTACCACTAAAGAAGCCAAGCCTTGGATCTAATTAAGTTTTCAAAAAATCCTTTAAACCACTTTCTCTTTGGGTGGGAAAAAAAACTAACAAGTTGGGAGCATGAAAGTATAACGTAAAATAAAATAAGATCACCAGGAAAGAATGTGCCAAAAAGCATTCAGGACCTATGTGAGAGGTAGACTTAGTCCCCTGCTAAGAGCAACTTAGCTACAGGGCTTTGCTAAAAGTCATGATGACAGGGGGCGCTGGACAGCTGGGCCCCAGGCCCCCCACCCCCAGTCTCTCCAGGGGACTATTATGTGCTTTTATTAACACAGACTTACAAACAAAGCAAATTAGAGATCAAATTCCACCTAGGCCACCTGTTCCTTATATGATCTTGGGCAAGTTATTCAACTTCTTAAACCTCAGAGTCCTTGGCAAAATACAGCTAATAATTTCTCATAATCTGCAGAACTATTGTGGGAATAATATAAGTAAAGCACTTTGAACAACACCAGATTGCAATTGCTTAATAAATGGTGAATAGCTTTGATGTTGCAAATGCAGAGCAACGTGGAAAGTCTAGATGAGCTCAAGCAAAGGGATATTGTTTCCCCTTTCAGTGGCATTTCATAGGAACTAGGTAGGAATTTTACCAAAACCTCAAAGTTACCCCTGGAAATTTAAGCAACACAGTCTTTCAAACCTCAGGAGTACAGGTCCTCACCCAGGAAAAGGACATTGTACCAGAAAAGGAGGACGAATGACTTGCAAGGAAAGGGGAGTTAGGAAGACCAGAGGGGGTTGGAGGGGGAGGAGGATGGGCCATACATAAGGAGACCAATTACTATACAAATATGGCCAAGGTTGTAAGAAAGTAATAAAAAAAATTTAAAAAAAAGAATTTTACCAAAACTGTTCAAAGAACACAGGGGACATTATTCTAAAATAAAAGTAGAAGATGTACAGCTTGACGGGCATTTTAAGTTCTCTGGAAAATGTCTAGTAAATATCACATGTATTCATATTGAAATAATACTAAAAGAAGAAATAAAGTGACTGCAGGTATTAATTAGAAAGCAACGCAAGTTCAAATGAAAATTAACAGTCCTGATACTATACCTCTGAAAGTAATATAAACATAGGAGCTGAACGAAGACGCCAAAGGTCTTTGGATTCCTAGCCTGAGAACAAGTCTCCGCAAACTTCTCTAGACCTTGGTAAAAACCATCACTTTAGCTCTGAGAAGCTGTGATCTTCTCCTTGGGAGCTGACAGCTGCAAGAGACACTCTGCACCCCACTTGCCATCCACTGTGACGGAAATTTTACTGGCTAGTTGGAAAATTAGAGGAAGAGCCTATGGAATTTGATTTCCAAGGTCTATCACAAGTTTGACAACTGCTTCATTTTCCCTAAAGAGGAATAACCAGCAATTACCATCGTCCACTCAAGAGCTCACAGATGGCTACTAATATCCCGAAATGATGTCTACTGGGACCTTCTATCTATGACACTGTGTGATATCCAATTTTTCATCATGCATAGCTAGAGAAATAGAGAACTATCCCTCTAATATTCCTTGGATAGAGGAAAGCTCACCGTGTGAAATAAGAGTTCTATTATACGAAATTACAGCTCACAGCAATGCCCAATCAATCCGAAGCTTCCTCTTTGTGTCATGTCCACACCTTTTAAGTTCTGCTCTATTCCCTGCGGCTTCCGCTACACCAGGCAAGCCCAGACTTCCACTCTCCTTCAGCAACCCAACTACTAACCAACTTAACAGGCCCTGCTCTGCTGGCTCTCTCCAGGCAAAAGAGTTAACAACTCCTTCCCAGACTAGCAGCCATTTGAGAGCTCCCAAACTCAGAAGATTCTAAAAAGGTCCTTTAAAATTACATGAACAAGGTGGCAAGAATACCTGTGATCACACAGGTCTGGAGAAAGGGGAAGCCACTTCCCATTGCAAGAAGCTTCACAACAAAGGGGATAGGATAGCAACATGATGCAACTGAACCCCACCTGACTGATGGGGTTTCACATATGATCAGACTAAATAGTCGCTACAAAGACACCCCTAGAAACTGAAGCAGCATGGGCCATGAAATTCCAGGAGTGCAGTCTCTCACCCAGGAAAAAGACACTGCACCAGTAAAGAGAAGAGATCAACAGGCCAAAACTGATGAAAGACTTGCAACTAAACAGGTGTGTGGAAGGAAGGGGGAAATGATGGCATCATAACGATACATATATGACTGAATCTGTACGAAGAAAATAAAATAAAAGTTTAAAAAATAAATTAATTAAAATTATATTAAAAATAAAATTATATTTGGCATGGCTTGATGAGAGGAGTTCATGGACACCTGACCTCTGATTCTTCTGTAGTAATGTTCTGGGAGGATGGACAAACCATCCTTGTGGGCAACAACATCCTGATGATATAGAAAGCCAGCTAGAAGCATAGCAGGTCATATGGATATTCTTCATCTGTCAGTTTGAACATATTTGGTTCTTTAAGGCGAAGAGGTTAGGATTGTGACTTTAATTTGAAGCAACTGCAAGGCAGAATCAGCCCACATGGAATGGAAGTAAAACAGAATGCAGACTTCATTCCTTGGCAGACAACAAGCTCCGATATCATACACCTCAAGATCCAACTCAACTCAACAATTGTTATCTTTTATATTCAACCCATGCCCAAGTCCAAGTGACTATATTTCTTAATGTCTTCCACATGTGCCCCTCTTCTGTTTCTCCACTGACAGTTCCATACCTAAGGACCATTTCACCTTCCACTTGGAGCCCTGCTGTACGCTGCTACATAGTGCTTTAACCACTAGGCTTGTTTTCAAGCTCACGCTCACCGGTATTGCCCCCACATTGTCATCAGAGCAACCTTTCTAAAATGCAAAGTTTATCTTATGACTGTTCCTTTAAAGGAGT
The DNA here is from genome assembly GCA_004024945.1 of Uropsilus gracilis. Lineage (NCBI taxonomy): Eukaryota > Metazoa > Chordata > Mammalia > Eulipotyphla > Talpidae > Uropsilus > Uropsilus gracilis. The sequence continues at coordinate 9,892 of PVHY01004445.1, forward strand.
TTGGTGACGCTTCAGTCATTATAAAGACTAAATTTTATCTGTCAAGCATGCCGATGATCTCACTTGTGACCATTTATTCATCCCTCCCAGAAGACCAAGCACAAGGACTATGTGCCAGTCTAAACACATCTCTTCCAGGCATCTCCTCCTCCAGCCTGAACTGGCCTCTCTCCCAAATCCCATCTCTTATCTGCAGGGCAAGGGGTTATTCATCATTCACTACTACTCAGTAATCTTTAGACAAAGACAGTATGTGATTTTTCTCTCCCACAGTTCTTTACTTGGCACATGGTAACCACTAAGTTGTGTGTGTTGAAAGAATTAATAAGTGAAAAAAATCAACTGCCTCATGGCCCTAGAAAGACATGTTAGTAAACAACCTTCTCATTATTACTATCACTTATTACGTATTATTATTTATGACTGCAGCTGAATCATAACCAGGGACATATGTTCTGTTTACCTTCAGATCCACACCTGATATTAGTCTATCCTGCACAGTAATGTTTTAAAGAGACAACTCTGACAGTGAGCATTGGCTCCTCAAAATCCCTGTCAATTTCATGGCCTGATATCCAGGACTTCTGTACTGACTGCAGCCTACCTGCTGAAATATATAACCCACTTCCCTCCTATCAGCCCTCCACTGAACAGGACCTGAAATATATACTACCCATTTCCCTCCTACAGCCTTCCACTGAACAGGGCAATGGAAAGAGAACACAATTAATTAACACACATACTTTAGCCAAGCTAGCTGAATCTTCTGCTAAGAATTCCTCACCAATTAAATGTCAGCCATTAAATCGCAATGAATCTTTTACTAAGAATTCCTCACCAATTAAATCTTTCCCTAGGTCCACCTCAAAGAGCACCCCGTTTTAAAATAATCCATATCAAAAAGGAGCCCCCACTTGTGCATGTCTAACTGCTTAGCATTTCTTCCTTTCCTTCTCACCACATACCAAACTGTATCTTTATTAAGATGAGATCGGGCACATTGAAGGTAGTATGGCCATAGACAGTGTGTGTCTTTATTACATTTGTCAGTGAATACATTTCAGTTCCAATACAACCCTGCAAAGTCCTTACGGCCACACCCTTACCAGGTATTGTCAACAGCAGAATCCAACACATTCCCTGCACATGGCAAGCTTTCACTAACAATCGGTTTAAGTATTAAATTATCTGGCCCACTAAGGGCTTAGATGATTTTGAATATAGCATTTCTTTTTGCTTGACAAAATAATAAACGTATTGCAGATAATGAGCACATAGACTATGTTTTCTATTCTGAAAAAATAAGGTTCAAAACAAAATACTTTAAACACCACACAGCGACTCTGGAGGGTCAGGGCTGAGCTCAGGGAATCACCTCATTATTCAGAAAAGTCCAGCAGATAGAACCACCCATCTCCAAACCATTCTTGAGCTGGTCAACTTTCAGCTATTAGACCTGTCCCCAGCCATGAAGCCTCAGGAGGTTAAGTTCAACACCAAGGTGGCTGGGACTTGGCCAGCCCTAAGGACAAGAGTCTAGTTCAAATGGTAAGAGAGGGCTGCCCTGAAGGAAACCAAAAATTTCCTGACACACAGAGGAGACACAGAGGTGGTGGGGAGGCTGAAGGGAGGATGAGATAGAAGTAGAGGGCTGTGGGGTGTCTAGGGGCCCTCTTGGAATCTGCATTCCCCTGTGCTCACCTGCATAACAGTAGAAGTGGGCCTGTCCGGAGCAGCAGCAGTAGGTAGAGCTAAAGGAGGAAGCTGTTTTCTAATCATTTCTAGAACCTGAAGACAGGACCCAGCAGGACCTTGGACTGGACCTAGGATTTCCCGGGATGCCACAAAGGTCTAAGTGATGGTTCAGGAGAAGTTCTAGCCAAAGGTCCCAGCTCCCAGAGGGCCAGCCCGAGGCTAGGACAGATGGAGGACACATCACCGTGGGCTTGGTCACAAGGCCGCCACAGCAGCCCTCCCAAAGTTACATCACCTGGTCCCAACGTTCCAAAGGCAAACAGACACTCTTCTGGATGCTGGAGACCCGAGAGCAGATAAAGTTGTTCCACCACTGGTTGGGATCCGGCAGTGCAGCTATTTCATCAGGCTGGTCTAGCTGGCATCTAGAAATGGGACCAAGAGTGTATCCACAGTCACGGCAGTGCAGGGCTCTGAGCCAATAGGACACGAATCTCAATCCTGCCACTTTGCAGTGGGATGCCAGGCATTTCCGGAAGCTTACAGGCAGGTCTGATGCCTGAGATAGCAGCCATGAGTCTGCGCTGGTCGGGGTAACCTAGGGGTGGGGCCTGGCATTGGAGGCGGGGCCCAGAGGCATGCCGGGCTAGGCAGGACGTGACTACGCATCTGCAAGAGGAGGGCTGCCTGGTGTGCGGACTTGTACCGAGACCCCGCCAGCTGGCCGCTCAGGTCCAGCCCCCGAGTTTCCCCAGCTAGCCTGCCTACAGCCGGGCTTCCAGCCCATGCACCTTGTCCAGGCTCACACGTCTGCATAGCACTTCTCATGCACCTGAGTCCAACAGTGCTCCAAGTGCTTTTCCTCCCTATCCTTTTGGGCACCTTCCGACAACCCTACAGCATGCTCAAAGAAACGCTTCCCTATTTCAACATGAAACCTTAGCTCTGTGGCAATAACTGAACTCTCTAAGGGTATGCCATTAGTCAGTGGAGAAACTGAACCTTGAATCCAAATGTCCAAACTTTATAGCCATCTTTCCCTCAAGTCTGCCATCTTGTACCAAATTTGGAACGTGCTCAAAGGTGTGCTCCTCATGCATGGGCATCTGGTAAAAGCAACACTCATGCATCCTAGTCTCCTTTCTTTCCCGCCAAACTGTCTCTGGGACTTGAGTGCTTTGAAACAGCAAACAGTGCCAAGCCCATTGATGTGGGTCTCCTCAAGTCCTCCTCTGCCTGGCATGGCTGGGAGCATATGCCATACCTGGTATTTAACTCACCTTAGGGGCTACTGATCACATAGGTAGAATGATACTGTAGGGACCTTCTCTGAACCAAGTTGGTAAAAAGATCGTTTTAAGCTGAAGATCTTTGAAGTTCAACAGGTGCAGATGGAAAGGTTTCTAGAGCTTCCCTCAGCTAAGAACATCAACTTCTGGGAAATGAATCTGCCATAAATTCCCGTAGGGATGGGTCTACTCCCAGCAAGAAACAGGAGAGTAAACCTACTGTGGTCCAGAGAAGAACTACACCATAATGGTGCTGAAAAGACCACTCACACCTACCTGAACTTTTTCACAAACTTTCTATCTCCTGTCTGTTCCTTTAAAACTCCATTTGTCTTTTTAAAAGAAACCTGTTTGTTCTTACCATGGAACCCTTTCTCATCTCTCCCCTTCCTTCTACTAAGTATATAAGCCTCTGACTTGAATCATTTATAGAGACCTACTTCTTTTGTTAGCTCCTCAATGCATAGAAACAAATTCTTTTTCTCTTGTTAGTGCTGTCAGTTTAATTTGCAGGCTCCCAATCACTAAACCAAAGAGGAAAAGTTTCTCCTCCCTCTTAATCCAGGAGCCAAGTAGTAACTAAGTGCTGGACGGTGTATATCGAAAGCTGCCAGGAGCATGAATTTCTAAGAGGAAAAGGAGCAAAGAGCAGGTAAACTCACAGGTTGTGGAAGCAACCCAAGTCATATCCTGGTTTAGTGCACTATATCCAACTTCTATGTACCTCAGTTTCTCCCATGGAATCACCCTAAGTTCAGACTCATCACTATGAAGTCCAGTACAGCTCCTGGTATATAAGGAGCAAGAAGTTAATCTACAGTTAACAGACTGACCCCCAGATTTGGCAACAAAGCCACAAAACTTTGGGCAGTGATCCTCCACAAACCCCATATTTTAACTCATGCTCCCAAACCAAGGGCCAGGTTCTTCCTTCAAAGTTTACAAGGCATGAACAGTCATTCAACCATCAAAGCTTCTGTCCCTTTGTTACAAGGCAGGGAAAGGAGTACCCCAGAACCCCCAAACCTGCCAGCTCTAAATCGATTCTACCACACCAAGACAAGTCATACTCTAGTTAAGATCTTCAGTGAAACTTTAATACAATTCATATGCAATAAAGACAAAGAGAAGAGAAAGAACAGATAAGGTAGTTTTCATAAAAAACACCCAGATTTACCCATCCTCTCATAGGTAAGTGGCCAGCCAAAAAAGATTGCTTGAAAGCAAGGCCGCTGTATGGCAGGCAGGCACTGTGCAGGTTCACTGTCAACCAAGGCAGATGGGTAATCAAGAGTCCCACTAATATGATTTCTTCTAAGTGCATCCATGTTATCATAAAATCATCATTTGTCATTTTAATTGATGAGTAATATTCCATAGTCAAAAAGAAAAAGACAGAAACCAAATGGTTTCACTAATATATGGGATATAGGGAAAAATAAACAAAAGCCATGAGGAAAAGTCAAAACAAGCTAAACACCATACTGAAGCACACAACCTCGGGCAGGGGGGAAGAGGGTGAATGGGGCAGGGGGGTAAATCCCTGGGATTACAATGATGTGAAATTTATACATAATAATTTTTTTTTTAAAGTCCCAGAGCCCTCCATGGATTTTACAGACTTTAATGCTCTCTCAGGGACACAAGTACACCAGATAAGGAGGCTGGCATGTAGGAAGGCAGGCCCAGCCAGGCAGGGAGCCTGGGAAGAAGGCAGCCAACATAAATGAATGTTTATTCTCTATCTGTGGGCTTTCTGGTGCGCTCACTAGCCTCTTCTGTGGTCTCACCTCTCGATGATATTGTAGTAAGTAGTACTAGTGCTACTGCTGCTCCTTTTATCCTTGCCTCTAGACTCAGGTGTGACACTTACATACGTGCACACCCAAACTCGGTGGGCCCAGATGTCCATAATTACAGTGCATGTGCCCCATGCCCATGCTCCCAAGTGCCTTCTACAGTAATGAATCAAGATAGCAGGTGACAGCCACAGTGGCTAGTGGCATAAAAAGCCTGATTCATTCATTTACCTTAAAGCCACTGAGGCTGCAAGCTTGCCTGCCACAAGATTAAGACACCCTCTGGTGGGGATCACTAGGAAAGGGGCAGAAGGGGCCAGGCCAGTCTGGAAGAAAAAGAACTAAATCAAGACCAAGAAAAAGCTGCCTTTGTCAGCTTCCCCACCAGTTTCTTACCCACATCTCTGTTTCAAGTGACTCTTCATATCCTCCTAGTTCCTGGTGCCAGTGCAAGGCCAAGAAGCAAGCACAGCTCTCTGTTGTGCTCTGACAAGCAAGCACATGTCTCTCTGCTCCATGTGCCATATGCATGTTTCCTTCTTGCTCTCCTTCCTTCTTCCTCCCTACTCTCCCTTCTCAGCCCCATCATCCTTGGATGGGGCAGAGAAGCTGGAACCTCCTCTTTCCTTGGGAACCACCTTGTGACCTTCTGATCTCACAATAAACAGCTCAGAAGGGACCTATGTGGGAGGGTGTAAAACAATCAGGGCTGGGGCCTTGTCAGGGCCTGCGGGACTTCTGATGGACTGTTCCTTCCTTCCTCCAAGAAAAGAATGCTGAGATGCAAGAGAATCGCTCAGAGAGATGAGTGCCTACCTGAAAGGGCACTGGCCTGTCAAGCCCTGGACGGAGCTTGCTAAGCTAGAGAAATGCCTCTTCTGCAGGAGAGAATTAGCAGCTGAACCTGACCCATGATTCTTGACAGTAGATGTTTCTGAAGGTGGAGATGAGGGCCTCAGCTTTCCCAAGGGCTCCCACTGTTTAGCTGTGGTGGAAAAGAGCCAGAGTAGGGCTCCCAGCCTGCACTGTGGGGGGTCCCACTTTCAAAAGATTTAGAGATAAAAGAAAAATAGTGAAACCTGGCAGCATAGAAGCAGCCTTGGAAACCAAACCAGAGAATGGGGACAAAGAAATCACATTCCAAAAGAGATTAGTTAGCCAAGCTCTAGCCCACCTGCACCAAACTTCAAACAGCTAACCCTCACTTTGGTATAAGAAAAACTAGGAGTTAATGGGCATTTCTGGACAGAGACTAGATAATTTTCAAAAACTGAAAACTGACACTGAAACTGGCACAGTGGCATCAGCCAATCACAGGGAGACGGATGGGTCTTTGGAATAATTAGGACAAAAGGTATAAAATCCCTGATGCTTCACAACATGTTGAGCTGCCTTGCCCCAAGGGGGGGGGGGGAAACAAGAAAAGAAAAACAGTAAAAGCACAGTAACAATAGTGTGAGGAGTTTAGAGAGTCCATAGACTAGAATAGCTACTCTCACCTTCAGGGAAGCTTCTCTCCTGGAGAAAAATCTGCAGTGTGATCTGGGAAGTCGTCTTTTGGATGTTTACACACTGGCCCAAACTCCTTAGCGGTGCTGAGGTGCAAGGGAAAGAGGGTGTCTCTGCTGCACCCTGGGGAAAGAAAGGAGGCCACATCAGCAACTGTTGGGCTGCCTTTACCATTAGAAAATCATGTTTGCAGCCCAATGGCAGGTCGTCATTGTCTCCCCAGAGCAAACCAGCCATCAGATTAGCCTCCCGTGGGGCAGTATACCAGGCAGAGGCTTATGCAGCTGAACACTGCCTCTGGCTGCTGTGGGAAAGATGGTCAGGTCGTAGTGAGATTAAAAATAAAAACTCTAAATTCCTCCAGAGCAATCCTACAAACCCACCAAAAAGCCTGAGATGCTGTGGGATAATTGTAATGTGATTCATCTCCATTCAAGGTGCTGCCAGCAAGCAGTTATTTGACTCCTCCGATCAGCTCCCAGGGTGGTCGGCTTGCACCACCCCCCTCCTAGAACGCACTCCCTCAGAGAGAACTCAGCTTCTAAGAGATCCTTTCAGCTGCTCCTCTACCTGTTACCACTCAGAATTTATATATAACTTCCAGTAAAACATAGTGAATACTTAATAGAGAAAGTTGGGAAAATACTAAAAGGTTGAAAAAAGGCCCCTCCCCAAAAGTCACCCCTTAAGGCAGCCACCCAGTGAGAGACTTAATATTTTGGTGTGTCTGTTTCCAGATTTTTATGTTATGTTAGTTATGAACAAATGCATATGTATATAACAGAATTAGAAGAGAAAAGGGGAAATTGAGTCCACCTTGCATAAACTCTGGAATTAATTGTTTAGGGGTAATCCTAATTCCAACGCTTGCTATCATTGTTTCAGTATGACAGGAGAATTATATAGTACTTACATCAGAGAGTTGCTATAGAGAACAAATGAAATAATAACAGGTAAAACTCTTAGAGCAGGACCTCATTAGGGCACGTGGAATGAGGATGTGAGAGTTGTTAGTGTTACTGTTGATCATTATTGTCATCATCATTAATACTATTGTTGGTCATGATTTTCTTATTTGTGCTATACCTAATGTTTGTCTGTGCCCAGAGGCAGGAATGAACACTGCACCTGAGTCCCAATCGGTACAACAGTGTCAAGCCTTAGACACCGTCTGGGTTGATAACCTTCTCAGCAAACGCCCTGACCTTGTCCATATCTTGCTTGGAGGGGCTGCTGTGACAGGCTGGCCAGGACCAGCTCAAATACCTGGAGGGGCAGGAGAAGGTTGTGGAGGTTCCAGCCCAGCCAGCATCACAGCTGTCCTCAATTACCACAAACAGATGTTGGCAGCTCGACTCATTAGAAATGCAATCCAATCACCTTGGCAGTCGAATCCTTTTACTACAAACACAGAGAGGAGGTTGCTGCCCTCCCAATTCCTGTGGTCAGGTCCGTGAAGGTGACTCTGTCCTAGGGGAAGTGTCCCAAGCAAAGATTCCCTATGACAAACCCCCACAGGGATTGGAGCAGTGGTAGATTTTACTCCCCACGCCCCAAATTATTAGCAATAATTCGGAGTTTGTCACAATTTGGAGAATGTGGCAGCTGCTGTAGGGAATCTAGGAGATTCAGTCCAGGGAGGTTGCTGAACACCTACAAGGCACAGTCCAGTCCAGCAAACAAAAATGTCAACAGTGTCAAGGTTGAGACAGCCTGATTAGATACCCCAAGCACAAAAATACAGATCTTTAAGTTAAAAGAGGAATAAAATGGGTCCCAGTGAAATAGGCAGCTTGAGGGTCTGAAGCAGATCACAGAAGTGAGCAGAGAGGTTGCATCAATGATGTGAGGTCACTGCATTTTCTACACCTCTTTTCCAGGGTGGATGGAGGGGGGAAGGAGATCAGAGGATATTAACTTTCCTAAATAAAGGCTGCCATCCATCTTTCCAATTTCTTATCACAATACAATGAGTGATAAACATTAGTGTTGGGAAATCTAAGACCAGCCTCAGGGAATAAAATACTTTCTCCCTCGGATGGTAAATTTTATGTAGCAACTTGGATGATAAGCGACCCAGATATTAAAACATTACATTGGGTGTCTCCGTGCAGGAACTTTAGCATCACATTAACATTTGCTTCAGCGGACTGAGGAAACTAGGCTCCCTGGGCAGTGCAGGTGGACATTATTCAATCTGTTGACGGTCTGAATAGAATGCACAGGTGAAGGAAGAGAGAAGTCACTCTCTGATTGTCTCCCAGCTGAGACACTGTTCTTCTGCCTTCAAACTCAGGCTGGAAGTAACAGCAGACTGGAACTGGGTCTGCAATTTGCCTGCAGCAGCAAATCTTGGGACTCATCAGCTTCCATAGTCACACAATCCAATTCCTTATAACTGTGTGTGTGTGTGTGTGTGTGCAAAAGTGCTTTGTTTTCATTCTTCACTACTCAATTAAACTTCTCTGCCAAACTTTCCGAGTCCCTGACCTCACCTCTTCTTCTTCTCTGTAATCAGCACAGAAATCTTGACTGTCTTGTTCATTGTTCTATCTCCATAACCCAGTCAATGTCTCACACGTAGTAGATGGTTGATAATTGTTTGTTGAATGAATGATTGATTGAATACCTGGATAGCATAAAAACACAGGCAAGCCTAATAGATTAGCTCATGTGGAACTTAAGCTAGGAATGTTTTCATTTATTTAACTTCCACTGTGCTAAGGGTGCTCAACAGAAGGAACCCAGTGTGTAATGAAAACCTGCCAATTGCAAAGGGCTTTTACATTTCATTATATATGTCTAATGGATACTATGAAACGTATTTCACAGACAAGGACACTATACTCAAGTTAAGACATCTCCCTGCATCAACACGCTGAAAGGGAGTAGAGAGGGAACTCAAATGCTAACTTGAGAATTTTGAGTTTATCACCATGCATGGTAGGCATATAGGACATTGTGAGGCTTGCTAAAAGAATGCTAAGCAAATCAAAACATGGAGATTGCTGAAGGAATGCATAAACAGAACAAAGCAACAGTCAATAAACAAGCAGGTACAAAACACTTGATTATTCAGGACAAAAAACACTCATCTGAGAAATGAAAAGCCTTGGATCCTGACAGAGGATCTACATGTCCATGACATGTGTCTCTGGGGAATAATCATGTCACCTTATTGATAAGCCTGAGACCATGAGCAAGATCAAAGGGCAGTTTGGAATAAGTACATTTACTTCCCCCCAAATCTAAAAGACAACATCATGTCTTCCCAACACCTCTTGGGTCATTGATGCTGCATATGATAATCCCACCAATAAAGTAGACCTGCCACTTTCCAAGAGCAGCAGACCCATCACTAGCAATTTGTCTTCTCTCTCTCTCACCATGGGCTGGAGTCAGGGAATACATACTTAAAACCAAGGGGATATATTCCCAATCCAATTTTAAATATAAAAACACATAAGGCCGGATACAGTGGCTCGTGCTTGTAAGCTTCAGCCTATGAAGCGGCCAGGGCTAGGAATCGCGGTTCGAGTCCCATCTGGGACCCATAACGAGACCTAGTTCCAAAAAACAGCTGGGTGTGGTGGTGCATGCCTGTCATCCCAGCTACCTGGGAAGCTGAGGCTGGGGATTGCTTGAGTCTGTGGTACCCCAGGCAACGAGAGCCTGCGGTTCCACAGGCAAAAATAGTGAGACCTAGTCTCAAAAATAAATAAATAAATAAATAAATAAATAAATAAATAAATAAATAAATAAATAAATAAATAAATAAATAAATAAATAAATAAATAAATAAATAAATAAATAAATAAATAAATAAAAAAACACATAGTATTTTTATAATTGTTGTAAAACAAATGTAACTATATATATCGTGTTGCTCCAATATTATCAAAATGCTGAGGGCAGGAGATAGAAAGAGCAGCAAGAGTCTCCAGAAGGATGTACTTTGGCAGGGAGGTAAGCACATGTGTATGGGTGCCAGCTGGACAGGAGTTCACATCCCAGCTCTGTCAAGCTACCAAATCTGTTGAATCTAGGATACCATCAATTTGAAACACACCTAACTAACAAAGAAGGACCGATATGGAGTGAAAAGAACACAGAGGTCATAGCTTGCAAAATGCATTCTGGTTTCATAAATATTAAAATGTAAGAAATGGTGCCTGTTGGAATTTGAGCCCTTGTGCTTAATCTCATGGGGTCTCAGTTTTCTCTTTAAAGTAGGGGTGATAACTTCAAGCTGTGGGCCTCTACATGCAAGCCCTAAAATTTGCAGGAACTGGAGCAAACATGAAAAAGGAAGCTCACACTCATAAGGGATCATGGTGACATGCTAGTGAAAGAAGTATGTGGTATACAACAATGTAAGAAATATATCTATATAATCAATAAAAAGGAGGTCACTCATCATATGTTTGAATATTTCAGATTTAGAAAGCAGACCAATAAACTATGAAGAGTTTTTAAACTATAAATTATGTGATAACTTGAAGGTTAGCCTTGGAGTTTGAATGCCCCAGTTCCCCTTAGTTCTGCTCTAGAACAGGACAGTAGACCCTGCTTCTCCCCTCACTCCATCCTGTTCTGCCTGAAGCACACACACCTGTGAAGGGCCAGCCACCCAATGCAATCCCTGTCCACTATGCCTCCCTCCTGTGACAGCTGCACCCGGTCACCCCTAGGACCCATAGACAGCACAGTGTCACCTCAGATAGAGAGACAGGGATAACTGAGCAAGGAATTGCAACATCTTGCTTACCAAGGTGGGGTAGACGTGGGCTGCATGAGCAAACTTAGCACAAGGATCCCTTGACCCATGGGAAGATGTAGTCAAGAGCAGGACCTGGAGCCTCCATCAGCTTCCAAAAATGCCAATGTTATGATGACCGATAGGAAAACACATGCCACAACCCATGAGAAAAAGGAACAAAACCAAGTTCATGGGTAGAGCAGCAACACCTATCTCTTAGCACTTTTTTATTTGAGACTAGGTCTAGCTATTTTTGCCCGTGGAACCACAGGCTCTCGTTGCCCGGGGTACCACAGACTCAAGCAATCCCCAGCCTCAGCTTCCCAGGTAGCTGGGATTACAGGCAAGAACCACCATGCCCAATTATTTTTTTGTAACTAGGTCTCACTACAGGTCCCAGGCGGGACTCGAACCACGATCCCTAGCTCCGGCCACTTCATAGGCTGAAGCTTACAGGCATGAGCCACCGTACCCGGCCTCTTAGTACCTTCAATGTGCAAGAAACTGGGCTACATACTTTCCATTCATTTCTTAGTAGGAATGGGAGGTGTGTCTGAAAAGTAAATTGTGATTAGACTTGGGGAGTCCCCAGAGATCAGGTCAAGAAGGCTTTTTGACAGGGGAGTCACTGAGACCCATGTGAACAGACACAGTCAGACCTGTGAACACTCACTCTGAAGAGTGATTCATCAGAATGGCAAGTACATTAGGGGAAGAGACTCAAAGAACTTGAGGGAGAGATTTCCAAAAGGGGTTGAACAGTGAGGATCTTGGCTATGATACCTCATGGTGGGAATGGAAATCAAATAGTGGCCAGGAGGGAAATTTTGGAGAATGGAAAATATTGAGTATGAACAAGAACAAGGGAACAGAAGTAGTCAAGAACTACATTTTCCAGAGGAACAGGGATATGATAATGTCACTGGCAGAAATGGGGAAATTATAAGAAAAGTTGACTTTTAAAGGAGATAAATTCAGTGATGCCAAAGTGATGATGCTACTAACTGGGGTTTTAGAACTTCTGTGTGTTTTGGCTTGTTGATATTTCTTTGCTTCTGTCTCTCACATCTGCCAGAAATGGTCCCCAATGGTGCCACAATGAGCTCTTATAACCCAGTGAGACCATTATTTTGGTTTCATACTATCCATCAAGACATAATTTTTAGTCTATTGATATCCCTGGCTATTGTACAGTCACAGAGTCCTACAATTGAAAGTAGGATTTGGGGGCATACTAATTGAAACATAGATGTGATATCTACTTCTCTCTACCCGATCTTTGTACCTATAACTGAAAACTCTGGCTACTCTGACAGCTGTAGCTAGTATCATAGAAAATAACATCCCAAGCTTGAAAGTCCAGCTTTGAAAACACAGGTAAAACTAATACAACAGTGCCATCTAGTGAACCACAACATCTCAAAAGGGCACCGATCCAAGTCAAATTTTAAGATGCAAACCTTTCATCCAGCTTCAGTGCACAGTGCAATGGGATTAAATGAAGTTGTATTGTGTCATCATCAGCCCTCAAAAACTCCTCCAGGTGCCCAATCTTAACTGGTTTTAATCTAGGCCACGCTAATACAATGAAGAGGAAAAAAAAAACAGCAGAAATCCATGGTTCCCTCCAGAGTCAAATGTTCAATAACAAGGATCTAACACTAGCAATAAGAGCTGCAGCCACAAGACTAGGAATCGCTTGAGTCCATGAGTTCAAGACCCACCTGGGGCAACATAGCAAGACCTAGTCTCAAAAAATAGCTGGGCATGGTGGCACACGCCTATAATCCTAGCTATCTGGGAAGCTGAGGCTGGGGATCGCTTGAGTCCATGGTACCCTGGGTAATGTGAGTCTGCGGTTCCCTAGGCAACATCGCCAGACCTAGTCTCAAAAAAAAAGAGCTGCAGTGGATTCCCATCTCTCTATGCTGCACTCACACCCTCTTGGGGACCCTAAATGAAGGAAGTTGCACAGCATCCTCAGAAGACTCAGAAGCACACCCCAGTTGTGCTCAGTGCCCAGGGGACCTAGGACAAGTGAAGCTTCTTCCATCATCTGTTTCTTCATGTGCAACATGGCAACATGGTCCAAGGAGCCTCATTCGTGTATTATGGTATTGCAAAGCCCTGACTGAATAAGATGGGTAGGTGCGCAACACCATTACAGGGTAAATGAATTCTCAGGGATTTCACCTTTCCACCATTAGCCTCTATGATCAGCAACTGTGGTACTGCGTCCTCCCCAGGATTGTTCATACCTGGCCCAATGGTTTGCACATGTGTAAGTGGGCACACCTGTTCCTAAGAGAGAGGGGCTAAAAGGGCATCATCACTCTAGGAAGAGGAACGCATGAGGAGAGCGTGAAAAGAATGCAAAGGGAGAGAAAGAGAATGAAGATTTCTGAGGAAGAGCCTCCAGGACACCTCTCTCCCTGCCCTGTCTAGCTTGTCTAGCCTGCCTGCTTGCTGTCCATGTGTACCTGGTCCCCGAGGGTACTGAAACCTGTAAAACCCCCAAGGGTTTCAAACACCTTCTTTCCCTGCCAGAACTTATGAACCTACCGGCATGGGTGAGCTTTCAGTACAACCATGGTTCAGTATGATCACATTTAGTTCTTTCTCCAGCTCTGCCCCTTCCCCTTATCTGCTCATTTACCAAAAGAGAACGAGAAGATTCTACGTGTCCATTTCTTTCAAAAGCCAGCATTCGAGTTTTTTCCTCAATATTGCAGTCCTACTATGTGTCAAGCTGTATTCTGGTTCAGAGTTACGAAAAGATCTTGGCAGATGATAATATGGAATCATGGCACACAAAGGAATTGTCATGTTTGTTTGTTTGTTTGTTTGTTTGTTTATTTATTTATTTTATTTTTGAAACTAGGTCTCTCTATTTTTGCCCGCAGAACCACAGGTTCTCGTTGCCCAGGGTCCCACAGACTCAAGCAATCCCCAGCCTCAGCTTCCCAGGTAGCTGGGATTACAGGCACGCGCCACCACGCCCAGCTATTTTTTTTTTTTTTTTTTTTTTTTGGAACTAGGTCTCGCTACGGGACCCAGGCAGGACTCAAACCACAATCCCTAAGCCCCGGCCGCTTCATAGGCTGAAGCTTACAGGCACGAGCCACCGTGCCCGGCCGAAATTGTCATCTGTTTTAGAGATGGTGGGAAAGTAAAGTCTCAGAAAGATACTGACTGAGTTAACAAGGGAAGAGGACAGAAGCTAAAGTCAAGGATCGTGACCTAAGAAAACAAGAGGGAGCAGTCACCTATGTTATCTAGTATCCTAGAACAGGAGAGGAGCTCTGTTGTGAAGGACAAGGAGACATTCACTCCACAGGACTGGATAGTTGCTTGTGTCCATGATCCAGCCCTCCGCACAACTTTCCCCGAGCAACCTTTTCATCACCCCACCAGGGACCAGGATTTCCCCTCAGGCTTGCTCTAGGTTAACTACACTGCCAGATGGAAGAAATTAAAATGAGGATGCAGCTCTGCTTGCTTCTTTCTCCTCTTCCCTGTCTCCCTCTGGATGTTGAGGATGTCTCCTTAGATGGCTTGATGATTCGTATCAAACAGCTACATTTTCATTCTCCTGGATTATCTGGCTTAAGGAGTATTGCCCATCCCAGAGCTGCTCTTCGGTTCTGCACTTCAAACACAGCCGAATCTCAGCTGCTTGCAGAAAAAATCTGCCTGCCAGTGCGTTCTAAAATTATACCTTACAATCCCCAAATTTTAATTTGTAAAGAAACATGTTTACAGCTGTCATCTCACACTGACTGGGAGATACAAAGTTAAATGTATTTCTTTGGGAGACGTTTCCAAGCCCTCCATATCCTAATAAGAATCGTGTGCTTCCGATCATTGCATGCTAGATTTCACACATGTCTTTGGCTGTGGATACCTGCCTGCAATTTCTCAGGGGAAAACTCGTTGCAGAATATAAATTTCAGGTCTGCCTGGTAACTGGTCTTACTGCAAACTTTTCTAGGACCTTCGCAAGCACTCACAACACTTCTCCTAAAGCTTCACAGCTCCTCTTCCCCAGACCCTATGCTCAATTACCTGATACTCCTTATCTGCTCCATTGCTCTCTGCAAATATTTGTGCCACTGCTTTTCTAACACTTGGGTGACCTCAAGTGATTTTAAGTTTTTCCCTTTTATTTTTAGGCCTCCATATATCAGTAAATATGCTTTCTCTATAAGGTTCCAGGGAAGCTCATGGAGCCCTGGCTGTGCACAGTAGGTATTTCCTGCAGACAGGTAGAAAGAAAGAAAAGGGCAGGATTGACTCTGATTAATAAGACTGTAGTCACCCCACTTCCTTCCACAAATGATCAATCACAACCCCTCTCAGCCGCATATCCTCCCCAGCCAAAAAAGACTGAAAATAATTGCCCTAACCTTCCACTCAGACTGATGAAAGGCTCTAATGAGATGGTCAATGCAAACTAACAAGTCCTAGAGCAGTGTAAGATCAAATCATCATTAGCATGGGGTCGAAGCATCACCTTCATGTCTTCTCATAGAGGCAAAGTTAGCTTTGAGACCCACAGACGGATGGACTAATATACCCTGCATGTACGTGTAGCTGGAAAGATCATCCCAGCTCCCCCAAATAATACCTCTTCCTAAATCTTAATGCTTGCAATTTCTATAACACAAGACAGATGTTTCCATTCAGATTCAATATTATTTAAAACACTTTAAAAGTGCAAATAAAGGGGAAAATTCCAAGCCTTGAAAATGAAATTAAAGGAGCTCTATACAAAGTTTAAAAACAAAAGTTAAATTGGGAGCCACATATAGGCCATCCTTCTTCAGATGACACTTTATTGAACACCTACTAAATAAAAAATATACCAAGCATTCTCAACCAAACTATTAACATAGATGCTAGTACCCAATAACTCCAGCTGTCAGGGGGTCTACCCCATCATTTTAGAAAACCAAATCCTGAATTCAACAGCAATAGCAGTAACAAAACAAAGCACAGACTAATAAATGAGAGAATATTGTATGGGAATAAGAAGAGTATATGCACTGGGTAAAGCCAATCTGAGGCTGAGGTTTGTCATCTGATTATCTAAATGCAAATTATTTTTGTAATGATTTCCATTGCTAATAAATTCTCACCAGTTTGGATGAGGCCATCAACATGTTAACATGAATTCAGATTTTGAAAGAAAGAACTAGACAGTGGTTACAATCAGGTGCCCAGATTTCTCCCAATTAGTGCCCCCAATTATTTCCACACCTATTACTGACATGTTTAATCTCCTTCTCCTGGTCTGACCGACAACTCTCATAGAGAAAGAATGCTAACTTAATGCACTGTTCAGCAGAGACTGTAGGTGTTGATCCAATTTAAATAATTAGAAGCCTATTTCATTTCTTCTCTCCCTCTTGTAAGTGCACTTGAAAAGAATGTGTGTACTGAGCTTCATGACTCTGGCTTGTCTAGTGGAGTGACTTATTGTCTTTCTCTAATTCCCTTTCCTCACCGACCCTGCTCTGTCTCCTAGGACAGTGAGGATAATTTAAGCCTATTGGATGATAATCAATAAGCAAGGGTCATCTTGATTGCCTGGCTTAAAGGTCTTTGATCTAGTAAATCATCAATTACTGCCGCCTATATTAGCCTTCCCGTTAACTGCATGACCTGGACTGGTCCTCTTATTCTTTAAGTAGATGAAGACAGGCACTGCACAGTAGTTTTCTGCTGATGAAGTGAGTCTGAAGTTCACTTGGGCTTGGGGCCTGTCTTCAGTTTCTCTGCGAAGTGACTTCTCTCCTTTCCTCAAGTGGTTAGAAATCTCTTTCCATTGGCAAAGGTCTGAGCATAATTTTCTTGCTTGACTTAGGGACATTCATATGTGTCCCCTTCATTGATTTCAGGCCTATAAGTGCCAGGCTTAGTGAGTTCTAGAGATTCAGCATGCTCATCAGCTTCCCAGTATTGCTCCAAGTTAAAATCAAGGATACTTGTAACAAATGAAAATTCTCTGGTCAAAGATCCCTCCCTATCTCCTATGTTGGAGATGACTCCTGGGAATCTTTCCTTTCAACCACTGAATTGCAATTGAGCCTAAACAGTGATGGTGATGAGAACAGGGGCTTGTGTTCCAAGAACCTGCATTTTAACAAGTTGTCCTGGTAATTCTTCTGCATATCAAAAGTTTGAGGATCTTAGTCTAAAAAGCATCTAAACTAGTAAACAAGAAGGGAAGAGAGACTGAATAAAGTTGCTAGAATTTTCTGGAGGAGAACAGGGAAAGTCAGGAGGGGATGAGCTTTGTTGAGGTGTCTCTAAACTGATTTATGAAAACCAGAATGCAGTGTTTATTGGAGAATTTGGAAATAATTCAAAGAATTGGGATCTGAGATATCTCAGGGCAACCATTCCCTGAGGGGTAGGTTCATCGTTGACACTGGCAGACAGAAAGAGAACCTTGGAGTCCTTGACAGTTTCAATAGGCCTTTAATTCTGAAACAGGGGACTAGGTATATAGGCAGAACAACAGGCAGGAAGACAGGCACCAAGCAAGCCTTGAAGCCCGTGTGGTCTCCACACTCCTCTGGCTTCTTTTCCTCTCTCACTCTCCCCATCCAGGCATCCAAACCTATAAGTATCTACTTTTTTCAGTCTCCCACCCATAGGCAAGCGTGGTCCATGCTCATGCTCCCAAGAGCTTTTTGCATGAAGTCACATGTGGGCAACAAAACCTGGGAGAAAAGCAAAGCTTAAAGTGGCAGCCACAGAGCTAGCAATGGCTAGCAATGGCAACCACAGATACATGCTAAGGTTCAAGGTGTGGTGGGAATTGAAAGTGACAGGTAGTCAGAGATCAGCTATTCAAGGTAATTGAATGCATTTCTTTAGACAGTACGAGCAGCGATCTGGTCCAGTGTTTAAGAATGAATTTAAGTAATAACCTCTTTCCCCAACAGTGAGAAGTCTGGCTCTCAATATTAACAATGAACTCACTTATTTCTCCAACCTTAGCATTTAGTTCTGAAACGATACTCCTGTGACATAGTTCTTTTTACCTTTAGCTTTACAACATCCAGTTCAAAATGCAGTTTTCCAAAGGTTAATCATAACCTAGGTAACTTGTTATCTAGGTTACTTCTTGTTTTCCCTTCCACCTTGATGGTAGTTGCATTTTTCATTTGTAATACACTTGGGTTTATTTCCTACCACTTGCATTCTATTTGTATCTTCCAAAATCCTGGTTGATTGTAAAGATACATCTATTTTCAGAGGGGTACAAGACAGTCTCCATATTTTTCTTTTTAATTAGTTTGGAAATACACATTTCTTGAGCCCCTACCATGTGCCAGGTAGAGTCTGGGTATTTTAAGAACACACATACATAACATACCATTTAGTGACTGGTATGGACCATATGAAATTTTCTGCCAAGATAAAAGTGACATTTTTTATTGCCTGAAAGGTAATGTCTTCTTTCTCCTATATCTTTTTAATAATTCACCAGCTTTATAGATCTACAGATTCCTTTGACTTAAGCATTTCTATCATTTCAAAATATTCTAGAACTAATGAGAAAATGTAGTTTCAAGGAATATTAATGGAATATTACATATTTGGGCTTTTTAATTTGTTACCACATTTGATAATTTTCCCTATAAAGAGAAAATGATGGCATTATTTGTATAAGTGAAAACAAAGAAGTACTCAGCAATTGAGGACTCAGTAATCTTGCTTTGCACTGTGGAAGACTAGGTTGTTCCTTAGTGTTTGCAATAAGTTCCCGAAAGACAAACATGGTTAAGTCATTGGACATATCTGACACAGGCCTCTTCCCTCACATAATATAAAAATGTATTAGAAGGACACCTGTATTCAGATGTTTGTTGCAGCACTATTTACAATAGCCAGGTTATGGAACCAACCCAAATGCCCTAAAATAGATAAATGGATCAGAAATCTGTGGTATATTTATACAATGGAATATTATTCATCAATGCATTTGTGATAACATGAATGGACCCAGAGGGAATCATGTTAGCAGAAATAAGCCAGAAAAATAAAGAGAAATACTGGATGGTCTCACCTATATGGAGATATAGGGAAAACAAACAAAAGACATGGAAAATTTGAAACTGTCAGCAGAACTGAATCATAGAGCAAGAGAGGGGGAGGGGCTAAAATTGGGGGACCGATGGGCACAAGAGATTAAGATGATGGTTCATGGGTGATAAGGTGGTGGGAGAACTTAGGCGTAGACAATGATGTAAAATATATACATGTATCAATTTAAAACTAAAATTAAAGTTAAAAAAAAGAATGTAGTAGGAGAATCATATAGTAGATAATAGTATACAGTTATGGACTCAAAAGACCTGTGTGCCTTTAGGCAAATGCCTCCATCTGTGAGCTACAATTTCCTCATTTTTAAAGAGGGAAAATTATGTGTATAATTTTTGTGTTCATAGATATAATCTATAGATATACATTATTCCCTTTCAAAATGAGGAAGTGGAATTCTGACGTCAAATGAAATTATAGCGCCAAATTCTCGGAAATTTCCAGTGCATAAAAAGCACTTAGGAAATGTCAGCAGTTTTAGTACTATCATCACTTAATTATTACCCAAAAGATAAACAACAGTAACACATTTTGCTGGATAAGTGATAGTGTTTAGCTGGCAACAGGGCAAAAATTCTTCATCTGAAATGAAGAGGTAGAGAATAAGAACATGCATTCAACTTCCACACAATAACTCTAACAGAAGGTTAATATCAATAAACTTTCCTGAAAAAGAAAAAGCAACCTGGATAAGCAGTCAAAGCCATGAAGCTACTAAGTGATAACATAGGTACTAATCCAGACACCACCATTAAAAGGGAGTACTATGGAGTGACCTTTTCGAGATAGATATTTGAGTTTCAGAAAAGTGTCCTGAATTGTTGCAAGTAGCCTCAGAAACACATGGCACCAATGGCAGCATTAATGCAGGGTGAAGGACATATACAACCTTGCCAAAGAAACTTGGAACAAAGCCTGCTTCCTGGGTGAGAACACTGGAGGATGGAGTTCCTTCAGGAAAGCAATTCTATATTCTCGACTTTCAGGTCAGGACTTATCTTTTGTCTTCTACTTTGTCTTCCACAGTGCACAGATTACTGAGTAAGTGCTGAGTGCTTCTTTGTTTTCACTTACACAAATAATACCATCATTTTCACTTTAAAGGGTGAACTATCAAATGTGTTACCAAATTAAAAACCCAAATACGTAATACTCCATTAATGTTTCCTGAACTGTTTCATGTTCGGCGTCCTTAATATATGGGTATTTTGGACTATGTTTACCATTCCATGGATTTTTGGCATACCCATTCCTCCTTATTACCTTAAATCAACCTTCTTCACTCATATATTTTATGTGCCCAGGCATATCTTTATTGATAATTTTTCCATGAATCAGTTCCTACTCCAGAATGATTCACTTGAAATATTTGGGATGGAGACTACACAGGTGTTATTTAAAGTCTCCCCATCACCAAGTGTTGCTAAGGAACAAGAAATGCTAAAAATCACTGGTCTAGGACCCATTCACAGTTCATCAACTTTATCTCTTTCTCTTGTGTTCTCTCATGTCTTTGTAGTGGTAGAATAATGTCCCTTCTCCCCAAACTCATGCTCCCCTGGAACCTCCAATTAAAACCTTATTTGAAAAATAGTCTCTGGAGATGGAATGGGTGAAGAATTGCAAGATGAAATCATCCTGAATTTAGGATGGGACATGTGAGGAAAGCATCAGGCTCTCCAGTCTGTGTAGTTTCTTTATTGGTTTAGCAGTGACACAGACATACCAGGCAGGTCAGGGCCAGGGCCAGGGCCAGAACCAGCCAGGAAGCAGGCAAGCCCCCCAGTACCTCATGAATGTGCATACACTTTCTCTGGGTTCTCTCTCTCTGGCATTCTCTCTCTTTTACTCACTCATGCTTATGTGCATGCCCTTGCTCTCTGAACCTCTTAGTCCCCTCTCTCCTAGGCCCAGGTGTGCACACTTACACATGCACACACCCAGTGGATGGCACAATCATGGGGAAGATGCAGTACTACAGGTGATGGTTACAGAGGTTAATGGAGGAAAAAGCCTGACTAATTCACTTACCGCACAGCCACCCCTTGGCTTGTTCACCTCTCAACACTGCTGAGCATCTCTGTGAAAGTCAGGGAATGGTAAGTAAATTTAATGATAAATTTATCTCCCAGCCACACCACCCCGGACCCTGGTCATACTCTGTCATGATTGGCAGAATCCTTTCTGCATTGTGATTAAAAGACCATCACGTATTTCCCTCCTTAAAAACCCAGTTCACTGACTGGAAATCTTTTCCAAATATATATATAAATATTTTCGCTAAATTCTATCTAGACAGAGTTCCCATAGGATGAACTTGCTTTTTTCTTTCAAAACGAAAGTTATATATTGATTTATTTATCTCTGAACATTCCAGAAAAACATAATTCCTGTGGGAATTGTGATTGGAGTTACCCTAACATTGGTTGGAGATGAGGTAGCACCTGGCATTGGTTTGTATTTTAAATGTGTTTTCTCCTGGTAAGGTTAGTTAGGAGTGAAATCAGCAATGAGGATAGAGAACCCAATAGGGAAGTGTAATTATAACATTTCTGCATCTGAAATGCTTCCTATTGTTTATAGGCCACAAAAATGTTACAGATCAAATGTCTCTACTTACATGGCCCCCAGGTTTTTCAGTCCAATCCCCTCACGAGTTTTATAAAATCCTAGCCCAGGCCCCAGATGAATTCAACAGGAATGCCTGGACATGGAATTCAGGCATCCAGAATTGTAAAAGCTCTCCAGATGATTTTAAGATACAGTCTTATAGGACACAGAATGGTGACCAAAATGACCAAACATTTAGATATTACCCTGGTTCTACATCTACAAGGTGGGAATAGATTGATCTCCCCTTCACTTTCAGCAATAGATTTTTTTAAAACAAAGGGGCTTTAAGAGTCTTAGAGGAAGACATTATGCAAATACAGGCTATTATTATTATAAGTTGGCAGGTGTCTGGGATACATGTTTCATTCTCTTTAATCATCCAAATGAGGCCAAATGTCCCAAGGATGTGGAGTCAGCCCATCATTAAGCCTAATGGGTACTGAGGATCCAAACACAGGTGTTGTGAGTAATCACCAAGTTTCACCATGAGGACAACTTCAATGGCACATTTCACTGGAGGCAACCCCCCCACCCCCAAAGCTGTAGGATCTGCCACTGTTCACTTCTGGCTCAGCAATATGTATTGCAGAGCAAGTGGTCATTTTTTTTTTTCAATGACTACTAGGTACAAAGAGGCATAGACCTTATCTTTTTCTCCCAGGCACATCTAGCTTCATCATGTATTAATCTACTTGTCTGAGCCCAACTCAACATAAAACATACCACGCACTAATGGTAAAGCCTAGAACTGCTGATATACTGCACAGTAACCTCCTGAGTCTTGTTTTTCTTCAGCAGTAACTAGAGCAATAAAAGGTTGGAAGAGAGTATAAATATTTAAAGACCAAAATAAATCTTTAAATGTTGAACAACTGGGTTATGCGATGGGTAAACTGGAGAGGGGTCCCGAGATGGCAGCTCATCGAATAATGATAGAAACTGCAAAATCCTAGACATGCCTCCAACTATCAGGACAGCATGAATGCATGTCAGCTTTGCAAGAGCCTAACTGGCTAGAGCCAGCAGATGGTGTTTTTATGGCTCTCTATAAACGGTATTAAGTCATTTTAACTCTTTCTCCATAACTCAGATCTCCAGTCCAGGCTGCAGTGGCTCAACTCTCTCGTTCTCTAGATGTTCATGGAGAAGAGCACTAACATTTATTAAGCATCCATTATGCACCCGACACTCCTCACAGGGATTTATTAACCCCAATTTATGGAGAACAGCTTCGAAGGGCAGAGTCGAGGTATGAACTGATTGTTAGATTTCATGACTGTGGCTCCTCCCACAATCACCCTCTCATTCAAAACCCTATTTTCATCGATGAAATGCACAGGGAGCAGGGAAAATAGCTGAATGGTTGTTCTTGTAATCCATAAGCGCATCCCAAGCAGTTTGGCTTGTTCCTGTTTGAAATTATCACTACTTTAGGGTTCATGGATATATTGACTGTTCTGTTTTATAGGTGCAAGACATGTTATCTCTTTAGAATTGAAAATTTATCTCTTGCTTCCTCAATCCAATTAACTTCACCATGCATTGATTAAACTATTTAAGCATTTCAGCATTTTTAAAACAGTTTTCAAGGTAAGTCATGACTCTCATTCAATATACCTTATGTCAGATATTTTATTCATTAATGAGGGAACTATGAGATATATAATATATAGTATTTATATATGAATTTAATTCAATTCAATTTAATAAATGACAGTTAAGATTGCTGGGCTTCAAGCAAAGTAGACTGATTACTGCTTGATAGCCTATAACCTTTGGGGTTACATATTTCCAATAGACATATTATTTACATTTCTAGGGGACAGAAATTGACAGTTTAACCTATGTCCCTATACAGTTGAAAAATAGATCCATCAATAGGAAGCCAGGCCTGGGCTTAAGAATTTAGTAGTATCTTTTGCCTACTTCCAAGTATTGGGTATTTTTTAATAGAATTTAAGCCACTGATAGAGAAGAGGTGTATATAATAACTAGTTACTATCTGCAAAGCTGTTTTGCAAACATCCCAATCTGAGTAGATTCATCATAAGTTCTAGTGGTTAGAGAATGTCATGACTCTTAGAATCATCTTCATAGAATCTTAAATAATGAACAGGGGGGAAATAGGCAACAAAGAAACAGCCACTTCAGTTTCCCAAGCTCTAATGAATGAAAAGTTCTCCTTTTCACTCTCCTTGCACTCTCCTCCTCCCCACGAGTGACAATATCCTTTTACCACCTCCTAGACCCAGGTGTTCCACTCATGCATGGGTACCACTGGGCCAGGCATGTACAATCATGGGAAGGGTGCAATACCACAGGTACTGGTCGTAGACCTAATGGAGGAAAGAGCCTGACCAATTCATTCACCCTACATAAGCCCCATAGTAACATTTCAGTATTCAAAACCTGTATCCACTTATAACTTGAATGATATCGCTAAGTAATCAGGTGATAATGTAGTGTAAATTCTACACATTTGTGCTAAAATAAATGAAAGTGATGGAAAGAGTATTAGAAGCTGAGTTAATTAAGGAAAGAAGGCATTTTAGAAAAGGGAGTCATTGTTGGTCAGCTTGATAGAAACTGTGGGATATGGTTTAATGAAGATGAAAAAGAAGGTGACCCTGTTCAGCATAAGAGTAAAGAGAAGCACAGAGATGAGACTCTATCTTGATTATCTACCTTGGCAGCTCACTGCTTTTACCAGGGAGCTTTTCTAAACTCCTTATTCTCAAGTTGCACCCAGTCTAATTAAGTCAGCATCTCCAAGGTTGGGAAGTAAGCGTCAGTTATTTGTGAAGCCCCCACAGATGATTTCAACAGCGCCCATGTCAACTCAAGCTTGGTCCACAGGCTGGCAGCACCTGGGATTTTTCTAGATAATAATGATTTTCAATGCTTCCTCCTTATCAGAGTCTGCACATCAACAAGATTCATGGGTGGCTCACATGCCCATCAAAATTTTGAAGTGCCACAATGAGGTCCACCCCCTGAAATAAGAACCACCCAGAGCACACAGTTAACATGTAACTCCTCAGACCACTCCCTCAAAGAGTTGCTTTCTGGAAGATGTCAGTGAAAGATGGGATTTAATAAGTAGCTCAGTGTTATTCTTAACAAAGAACTCTGCAAAAAAATTGAAAGCAGCTCTCTGTTTGTGAAGCCAAATGCTTGATAGGCTTGACTATTAGACTGAGAGAAGCTTGGTTTGATCTCACTGGTTCTCCGCCAGCATTATGACAGAATCCCCTGGAGATGCTTTCCAAAAACACAGTTAACCTTCCCCCACACTCGAGACTATTTTGGTCTAGAATGGGGCAAGGTTTAGACAAAGGTTCTCTTACTGGTTTCTTTGTAGAATCCTCACTGATTCCAATATATTGTCAGAGTTAAAAATCACTGTTAGGAAGCTACCTCCTCCAGACGGAGAAACAAGTATGATGAAAGTGGCATTTTAGGAGGTATTATTTGACAATAAATATAAAATAAAGATTAACTGTTTAAAAAAACCTAAAGATAACTACTTTAGTCATTATCTACGTGGTGTTGACTGAGCATGGGGGTTCTTTGTTGGAATGGAAAGAGTAAGTTCGTAAGAGTTGGGGTCAGAGAAATCAATAATTAACTATGATGATGGCATAGAGAAAACATGTGGGATTGTTGAAATATGCCTGAGAGGCTATGGGAAGAGAATTGAGATAGACTCTACCCCACAATGAAAACTCAGGAAAGAAGTGATTGTAATTGTTAATTTTATGTGTTAATTTAGCTGGTTGATAAGGGGTCCACACAATTGCCATCTGGTAGTAGGGAAGATGGGGTCAAAGTAGGAAAGCTTCATGGGGAAAGAGAAGGCTTGGGGATGGCCTCATTGGGAGTTATTAGACTAGAAAGGCTGGACATCCTCTAACTAAAAGCAGGGCATCCTATATGATTGGGAGGAGCATATTTGGCTTTGTTAGTTGGTGAAGTGGCAAACTTAGAGATTTGATAGATTTTGGCCAAATTTCTAAGTGCTGTGAGTCAATTGCTGCAGACACAGTGAGTCAAGCTCCATTATCAAATGTGTCCTGGCCCTGGGCCACTTCTGTAACCTCTCTCCCATGTGTTAGATGAGTGTCCTTTAATAGTGGGCACCCATTTCTAGATCTTTGAAAATGTGACTATCTCAATTTATTCAACTACAATTGATTCAATTATTGAATAGAATTTATTCAGTACTACCTGGCCATATCCACATCCCCATTTAGACCTTCAGACTTTTCAAGACCATCATCTGATTTGAATTCTACTTTAGAAGAGGGACCTTCTTAAAATTTCATTGTAAGGTGGCAGCAACATCAACAGATTTGGAGACATCTGCCATTGAAAGAGTTCTTTATACACCAGACTCCAAGAGAAAGGGTCCGGCTCTCCATAGGGGCACATGGGAAAGCTCTGGCATTGATAGAGGGGTGTGTACATCCTACACAAGGTTCACCTGAGTAGGAGCTTTTTCTGTGAACCTGGGGAAACAGGTTCAGGATTGCCTGTGGAGAAACTCCTAGAGCCCAGTTACCCTGGTAGCCTGGACCTGGTCCTGAGGTGACTAAGACCAGGGAAGAGTGTTACAGACAGAGGAGTTATTGGGGGTGTGGGCTCTGAATTGGGTGGATTTGCATTTGGAAGGCATGCCTGAGGGAAATTGGTTGCTGTGTCTAGGAATTGGTTCTAGCCCTGAAAGAGGCGGTTGCTCCAAGGCCAACAAATTCCCAGCTGTTAAAGGATCAAAATGCAAAAAGGCAGTTAAACAGGAAGCAGAAATGGAAATGGAAATTCAGAACCCCCATCTTTCAGTAATCAGCTAACATCACAGCAGTTGTGACATTCCATATGACAAGCACACTCTGAATGCTCAGGGATTTGCTGGCTGGATCATTAATAGCACTACTGACACATAAACACCAGTACACCCACCTGTGAGGTTTTAACCAGTCTTTCCTTTATGAGCCTTCTCCTTTCAGAATAAATTTAGGACAGATTTCCCATTCCCTGGAAGCTATGTTGCTTGAGAGTGAGTTACAGCCTTGTCTGTCCATCATCACTTCCTTTTGCATGGTCCTGGTCTAGGTGAAACAGTGTTTTGCCCTGTGTCTACAATACTCCAGGTATTTTCCATGAAGACAAAGGTCTCTTTGGTCCTTTATAAGTGACAGTTGGAGTCAGCACACAGATCATTTACCTGATGTTCATTTTGAGGGGATTTTTTTGCATGCTAAAGAGATTATCATCTCTCTTAGGAGATATTCAGAAGAACTCCCTCTGAAAGAAACCCTCACCTGCAATGGTATTAAGCGGACACCACAGTCTTAGATTCACATAGTTTGGGATGTGAAAGCTTATTCTAGATGTTCAGTGCTCTGACTGCTCTCTCCATATGGCCAAGCACAAAACTCTGTCTTTTCTAAAATCATAAATTATTCTATAATACAGTGACAGTCTAGCTGACTGCCCCTATCTGTTGGAAACCTCCCTGAAGGTAGAGTTTAAATCTTTTTTCTGTCTTTTTTAAATTTAATCTGCAACTGCAGATTACAAAATAGCATTAATTGTAGCTGAAGATTTCTGAGTCTTTTTGACAGAGTTTTCATAGGACTACTTTTTTTAGATTTTTAAAGTTCTTTTTTGACTCTACACTTTGCTTCCATTTGTAAGAGATGTCTTTTATCAAAATTTGATTTACTAGACGTTTACAAAACTACATAATTTCAGGAGCACAGCTTCTTATGTTGACAAATGCACATAATTCACTCATCTTCACCAAAGCGCCAGTGCTGATACTCCATCACACTATCCCTACAGCCTTCTCCTCTCCCCTCTGCCCCTCTAGGAACCACTATATTTTTCACAAAGTTTGACTTATTTTTGTTGCAATTTGCCAATTTGTTTTCTTTGGTTATTTATATTCCACAAATGATGGAAACCATGTGGTAATTGTCTTTCACTCTCTAACTTATTCCATTTAGTATAATCACCTCACCATCCATTCATACTGTCCCAGAGGAAACAAATTGACAAAAAAGGAACATTCATCACTGGTGATGAGAATGTAAGTTGGTTCACCCACTATGGAAACAACATGGAGATTCCTTAAAATTCTAAAAGTGGAAATACCATTTGATTCAGCAATACCACTTCCAGATATTTATTCATGTGAAAACATGAATATGAAAAGAGTTAAGTACCTCTATGTTTATAGTAGCATTATATGCAATTGCCAAGACATGGAATCAACCTAAATCTCCATAAACCAATGCCTGGATAAATGAACAACAGTCTAAGAAAATAAATAGTTTAATCAATCAAAATATAACAAAAAAGAAATAGTGATATAGATACTCAATGGAATACTACTCAGCTATTAAAAAAGAGATTAGATCTTAAATACATCCTCTTTAACCCCTAGTCTACTCTTAAAATACAGTGTCAATTTGCATTGCATTATGTAATATGCTTACCTCTGGGCCACTGGAACTTCTACTGCCCTTATAGCTAAGGAATAAATCTAGGATAACTGGCTCCGAACAAAAAAAGGAAATAAAAGTAATGCCCAGAATAAGATGCCCAGAAATGCCCAACTCAGAAAAAGGGTAAACCTGGCACCCTGAAACAGTGTGAAGGAAAGGAACCAATAATAATAGCAACAACCTTTATTGAGAACCCGATATGTACTAGGCACTGTTCTTGGCACCTTCAATGGTTAAACAACAGTCATTAAGTTTCTCTGGAAACAAGGTCTCAGTCATCCAGTCAAGGCCACAATTAAGTTTGACTCAGAAATCTGTCCTTTCTCATTTGCCTGTAAATTGCCTGGTCCCTCCTTTGCATACCAAGTGTTCTTCTTATTCCTGAACTGGACAATCATAAGACAAAGGGGAAAACATCTTTTCTAAGAACAATGCAGATCTGAGCTTAAGCGCTCAGTCACTCTAGTGTTTTGCTTATACAAAGGGACACATATAGTCGGATGTTTATTGCAGGACTATTTATAATTGCAAGGACATGGAAACAACACAAATGTACCAAGACAGATGAATGAATGAAAAAGATGTAGTATATATACACAATGGAATATTATGCATCAATTATAAATGACAAGTTTGATGATTTTTTTGTAACATGGATGTACCTAGAAGAAATCATATTAGCAGAAACAAGTCAGAAAGAAAAAGACAGAAACCAAATGATTTCACTAATATATGGGATATAGGAAAAACAAGCAAAGGGCCAGCAGGAAAAATAAAAACAAACTAACAACACCAAACTAAAATACATAGCTGACAGTGGGGGAAGAGATGGGAGTGAGTAATCTGGGAGGGAAGGTGATGGGTGATTCCCAGGGAATGCAAAGATGTAAAATATATATATATATGAACACTTAATAAAAATAAAAGTAAAACAAAATTAGCATGATATAATAAGAAAGTTCCTGTCTATCATTTCATACTGATATAACCTTCGTGCAGCCTTACCCTCTCAGTCAGCTGTGCATCTTGTTCAACATCACAATGCCTTTTCCACCCCTCCAATCCCACCAGCCTGGCTACATCAGCCTGGCTACATCAGGTTAGTAGGTGCACTATGTGAACATGGTTGATGAATTTAATGTGACCAATATTTCTCATGCTTCTGGATGCCCTTGCTGCCTCTCCAATTGCTGTGGCCAACCCCAGTGGGCTCCCACAATTCTTGCCAATGGTACAAGAAGTATCTAGGTTAACACCTGAAATTTTGCACCTGTTTTCCTCACACAGCACAAGCACTCAATAAGCTTCAGCGACAGAAATCCTTTAACCTGTTATGAAAACGCAGGCAACAGAAGTTAATAGTAGCCTTTAAACTGTGCTTGGGATGGACAAGAAATTGTATTTCCAGTATCTCGAGATTTAGCTGGTGTGAGACATGGTGTTCAGAAATTGGGTGACTTATATCAGAAAACTGCTTTTTGATAAGAGACTTAAATGGTCTGCATTCCATCTCAGACGATGAAGGCTCTTTAATTCTGCCCCAACTAGAGTGTCAAATTTTATTTGTAAGTCATAAACATCTTTAGCACCCTCCTCACCAGAAGACATCCACACTCTGTTAAACATTGAACAGAGAATCTGGATCCTTATTCTGTAGGGTCTTACAATCTTACTTTTGTTACACTGACACCTATAGACACACAGCTACACCAAGCAGGAAAACCTGGATCAGCATAAACAATTACAGGAATACAAATCTCAGATCAAAAGAAATGAATGGTGGAGAATGAAGAGACAGTTAAGAATCCCATTTTCTGAATAATAATAGCACACAATGCCAAAGATGTGGAATGATACCCTCAGCTGCTCTGCTGGGATTACCACCACCCCAGAAGAGCAGCCTCCAAACACCTGGATGACTGAGTGACCAGCCCTGCTCTTCCTCAAACATGTCCCTTTCAATGTCATTTTTCCAAAATGGTGATGTCTCAGGAGCTCTTAAAAAAAAAAGAAGAAAGAAATGAATAAAAGAAACATCCACAAAGCAATTGCATCAGCAGCATCCTCAGCTGTCAGGGAAACAGCGAATGGGTTTAGGAACTCCAAGAAAGAGACAATTGTCTGCCACAGCAGAGGGTGGGGTGGGGTGTGGACGGGATTCAGAGATGATGGGACAATGGGATTTGTGTAGATCAGAGTTTAAATGTTTTGCTCCCATCAGTACAAGTAATGAAGCCATGTTTGTACAGCTCTATTCCCCACCCAAATATACTATTGTCCTTAGTGACCCAAGAAAAACAAGAGTGGGAGGTGGTGTCTCCATGCACCTTGCTCAGCTGCTGCACCCTGCCAAGGATGATGTTTGGTTATAGCCAAAGAAGAAGGGTACAGTGAAAACAGACAAAAACAAGACACAAGCTCAGATCTGCTCCAGGACACATGCCCCACAATGACCAGGACAGAAGTAAGCCTATCCCAGCAGCCTCCAGGGAAGCACACACACATTCACACAGCTGAAACACCACACACTTTAAACATCAGTGTTTCTGCCCCAAACCAGAATGGCCAAGTGGAAGTTCATGGCTCTGTAAGACAATCACCTTCCTCTGGTTGTCCACATTTTCAAGCCCTTCACTTCTTATAGATAGGACACACAAGGCCCCCCTCTATGGAAACTGCCCCCCCTACACTATGGAAACTGAGGGACTAGAGCTTCCCTATTTCCTGTTCCTATATGATCCAATATGGATAAATAACTTGGGCAAAGTCAACAGAGTGCTGTCTCCCAAAACATAGACAACTGAGTATCACAAAACTCTTGGAAGAGCAAAAGTAGGATTAGAAAACAGAACAGAAGTTCTTCCTAGAGGACCATTACTTCAGTTCCTGTTTTCCAGTATTCATCACCCCTATATTCCAATCCCATTCTTTGAGTATCCTCTTAAAGCTGAAATTGACACTCTTCTAATAATTGGCCTTACAACTTATATTAGTCAGAGTTGGTTGCTGCTACTGGCCATAGAGAATCCTGATCCCATTTCAGATCTGGAGTCTCACACAATACACCTCTGAACCATACCTCACCTGTTGAGAACAGTGCCTGGTGACTGCTAGCTGGGCTCTGTCTCCCTGTTACCACTTGGAATCACATCATGCAAGCAGCAGACTCTCCAAGTTCTTCCTCCTCTATGTCCCTTCCACTCATTCTCTGATGTACGTAATTCTGGAGAGAGTTCTCTGAAATTGACCACTTGCTCCAAATATTTCTGCAGCCTTGATTTCTTAAATTCTTATTGGAATGATCAGGATGCTCTAGGAGACACTAAAGAGTTTACAACTGAATGAAATGCAAACTTTCCAGCACCTTAAATTCAGTGTATGCGCCTCATGTACCCAAAGCTATTTTATTTAGTTAGGTTTTCAGGGAATCTAGCATCTATTTGTCAGGTTTATGGTGTTGATACTTCCTTCTCTCACTGAGGTGTTCAGAGTCTTAATTAGATAGTGAGTGTAAAGTGCTTTGACAGCATCAGATGAAAAGTGCTAGAGAAATCCCTAGGGAATTTTTTCATTTTGGTTCAAAAGACACAAGAAAATTAGAGAGCTTTAACAATCCAGCTAAGGTTTTCAAGTAAACTTTTTTATTTTTCTTAGGAGTCTGTGTTTAGTTTGGTATAAAAGACCAAAGTTTTTCAACTTTGTGTTTTCCTAATTATAAATGAAAGTGTTGACATGTGAATCAGGGGTACCAGGGGACCCCAAAAAACAGGGTGCACCCTCAAAAACAAGGTCCTGCCATCTGCCACTTTAAAATGAAGGAAGCATACTCCTAGTGAGAGGGGTCTTTAACAGAATTAGTGTGCATGAAAAAGAAAGAGAGGATATTATTCCTAATAAATCAAATAAATCATCCAAAATAATCCAATCCCTCATGAGCAAATACCCAGACAAACAGGATTGGCCTGAAGTAGAGTCATTGACACCCAAAAGTCTCCTGGCAGAGAAACACAAGAAAGGGGCTAAAGGGGACAGACAAGTCTGGATAAAAGGAGCAAAATAAAAGTATAAATCAAGATAATGGCTACCATTGTGTCTGCCAAGAACAGGTCCCCTCATGTATTTCACACCCACATATCTTTGCCAAATATCTCTCTTCCACATCTTCTCCATACCTCAAGTCTGCAGGTAGAAGTCTTGAAGAAGCAAGAGGCCCCTTTGAGCCCCCCTACCTCACCTGTAAAACCACTTCATCTGTCTGCTCAGCTCCACCTTGAGTCCCCAGTGGCTATTCTTATATGATCACACATAAGTGGGAATGGGATACAAGATGTTTCCCCAACAGAAGAGTAATGTTGAAACTCCCCGCAGAACTTGAGTTCTCCATGATGGGTCTGTGACTATAAATAATCAAATTATTGTCTATGGAACATTTTCAGCAAAGAGAAAACCTACCCAGAGTCATGTATTTAGTTAACACTTCTAAGAGGAAATGTGGGGTCCAAATTTTGGCAGCATGATGAAACACCCTCCTTCTCAGTTGGGGGGTCCCTGCCCTGAGAGGGAGACAAAATACTGGTTTATTTCTTAGGATTTGGACTTTGGGTTAATTTAATTACTTGTCAGGAAGGCCAATCCTCCTCTTTGCAGCAGACAAATAATGGTAAATGCTGGTGTGCATGGATTAAAAGCCTTTTAATTTAGAATGAAAGTTTGTGGGTAGAAGGCAGGTTCCCCATGGAGTCAAACTCCACTCACAGTGACTCACACACTACCCCCAGAAGAAAGGCAGATGTGAACCCTGCAATGGTGTGTAAGTAACAGACTGGTGGTTGTGTTTGACAGGCTGGGGGTTAGACTGGATTTGAAGAGAAACCAACAGTGTGTCTGCTGAGAATCTCAGCCTTTACAACAGTCTCAAGGAAGCTCTTCAGCATGCAAAGCTTACCCAATCTTTTTTTTTTTTTTTTTTTTTGAGACTAAGTCTCACTATTTTTGCCCGTGGAACCACAGGTTCTTGTTGTCCAGGGTACCACAGACTCAAGCAATCCCCAGCCTCTTACCCAATCTTTCTTTACCACCCGAACTGTGCACATAATACCGTGCATGATCATAGATTACAACATCTCATCTCTCCATTTCTTATCTTATGGAAAAAGTTGACGTTTCTTTTTAATCTTTAATTCTGTACTTGAGAATAATTCTTAAAACTCACCAAAGCAAGTTAGAGAAATAGATGTGTGGTGTGTATTTGGGAAGGTATTTGTTGGTCTTCTTTAAATATTGCCATGTATCTTCACAAGAAAACCATTTATTTGTTAATGTATAATAATGTGACATTTCAAGTCAGTGAAGGAAAACTAAAGTTGAGACAAATGACTATACTTTTGAATAAAGTAAACCTGCATTTTTATAGGACTTTGTATCAAAATTAATTCCCAATGATAATTATAGTTAATATATATTTGTAAAAATATTCAGTGAATTTTTTTATAGTCTAGAATCACAAAATCCTTTCTAGACATGCCATAAAATTCCTAAGTATAAGGTAAAAGATTGGTATATTTAGCTACATAAAATGTTACAATTCTTTAGGACAAAAGTGTTGTAAGTCCAATAAGAAATAACAAACTGAAATTTTTTAGCAAGTGTGACAAGAGGTAACATCATAAATAAATTGAGATTTCTTACAAACGTGTAAGAGGAAGGAAGAGCGAGAGACAGAGTGAAAAAGGTGGAGAGAAAGACAGAAAATGCAATTAAAAAATCAGTAAAGAACATGAACAAGCAGTTAATGAAATAGTTCCTAAATGTAGGAAAGGTTGAAAGTCATTCATAATTAAAGAAATGCACATTTTAAAAATGAGTTTCTCCCATTATCCTGATAAAGAGGGAAATACTTGCTATTTCTCGGTGTTGCATGTTAGCAATGGGCACTCACTACTGGTTAGAGTGCATTTTTGAAAGACAAAGGACCCTATCTTATCTACTAAACTCACTCCTCTAAGAAGTTATCCTGAAAATAGGTAAATATAAATAGATATTTGCTGCATCATTATTTGTGACAATCAAGATTTGGGCAACAGCTTGGACATTCAATAGGGAAATAATTAAATCAATCGTAGAAAATCTATAATGGCTAAAGCCATTATAAAGATTGGGGCATATCTAGGTACGCTACTATGGAAAGAGGTTCAATATCAATATTTAACATAGTGGCAGAAGTGTGGGCACAGTGTGATCTCATTTGTAGAAATTTAAAATATCTCTCAGATACAGACTCAGAATTTCTGGAGAGAGACACAGGAACACAGCTCATGGTAATTTTTTTCTCTCCATAGCAGGAATATCATTTTTAATTTTATATCACTTTGATTCATCTGATTTTTTACCATGAGACTTGCTTTACTTTCCCAATGAAAAATAATAAAATAAGCAAAAGTAAGTGGATGGTCATCCGCCATTGAAAAAGTAATTAAATCAAAAATTTTCTTTGACGAGTGAATGATGAGGCTAAACTACCAGGTTTGGAAGGTATGAAGTTGTCTAGGATGCAAAGTATGTCTTTCAGCACCTACTTTATATCTATCACTCTAGAGAGAACACTAGATATCCCAAAAAATAATTGCCTACCCGATATGTGCGGTAGGAAAGAGGCCTTCTTACAGACAGCCAACATCTCATCAGCAGGACTCCAAAGAAACCCACGCTGGACCCACTCACACAAACCACAGCCTTTCCTGTAATCTCAGCCCAGGCATTAAAAATCCCACCAGACAACTGGGTCATCACAGCTCCCCCCAGGAAGTTGCATCTTGCCATCCTTTGAAAGGTCTTTGTCAGTCCCTCAATGAAACATTAACCTGGGGCAGCTCCTTTCTCAGACAACCTGGGTCAAGGGACCTAGTGCTCAAATAGGAGCCCACTCTCCACAGGAACTGCTGGTCTATTAAGGTTTAGCTGCAGAGCAATTACCGGGAAGAGGGAGAGCAAATACGTGAGGCTTTCATGATAGGTAGAGGGGTCCAGGTGACAGATGTGTAACAAGCATTATTCTCCAAGTGTCATTGCCCCTTCCACCATCCCCCCTTTCATGCTAACACCTGGCTCGTCAAAAGAGCCTGTTTGATAGCTGTGAGGCAAACTCAGAGGTAAAGTGAATCCCAGCTCCCACACTTCCTTAGCAGAACTCCGGAGTCTGCATTCTTCCCCACACTGCCCTGCTGTCAGACGAAGATTGAGGTCAAGGAACAATCCAGAATATAAAGGCTCCCTCGGCCCTGCAGAGCTCCAGGCCCCAGGAGCTCCTTGCCTCCACAGCTCCCAGTGAGGGCACACTTTGCTGTGAAGATGAGCAAATGGGTCTAATGAGGTGGTGTGGTCTGAACCCGCTGGGATTATGGCCTTGCACAGCGATCCAAATCAAAAAAAAGCTTTCACAAACTGGAGCAGAAATGAGATAGAGTTCTGGCAAGTCAGGCAGAGGAGGATGTCAGTGACTCTTATCAGCAACCCCAAGGGAGCACCGCTTTCATGGGGAACTTCAGACTCTTTTCCTTCACTGTATGTGGCATCTCAGCAGGCCTCCCACAGGTCCCCTCCAATCATTGCTGTGCAGAATGGCTACCCCACCAACACCACCGAAAGAGTCACAGCTCTAGGAGAAAGGGGCCAGCAGACAGGTTGTCACTACCATCTGCTGGCAGCAAAAACCCCTCCAGGCAGAAGACTGGAAAGAGAGAGTCAGAGGACTGGTCTGTCCTGATGTGACCAACTATCGGCCAACTCGGTACCTCTAAGACACAGTCCTCTTCCCTGGAAGGTATGGCTGGCCTCCCAGGCTACCAGGGAAAACAGTGGTGAATGTACCCCACGATGTCGTGTCATCCAGGTAAGGATGCGTTTCCAGGTGATTGAGCAGCCCCCCCCACTCTGAAAATCGAAGCAAACCTCTGTTTATTGTCACTTCAGAGCCCAGAACGAGAGACATGCAGGGCTATGTGTCCTGCAGTGTCTGAGCAATGAGGCCTCCAATTTCATGTGTTTTTACTTCGGAGAAGGGTCAACAGAGAAAAGAGGAAAAATTTATTTCACGTGTCCTCACAAAGAAGTTGACTACACTTTGGAATAAATATTTTATTTTTACACAGAAATACCAAGCAAGAGAGAAAGCAGAATGTTGGAGCAGAAAGATGATGGAATGGTGTGGTGAGAGGAGTCTCTGGAAGCTACTCAACCGCTCAGTCCTTGGCATCACTGTAGTGTCTCCTGTTTGTGGGCCATGGGAAGCACTAGATAGCTGCTTTGTTACCCTTGACACTATTTTGTGCTGGAGAAAGTGAAACAGAGATGATAACTTCCTCCTTCAGGAAAAGAAGTTTCTAGAGAAAAACTCTGTAACTGTCATTCAAACCTACCCTTTTCTCTCATTTTCTCTGACATATGAACTAGATCTCCTAACTGGTTTCCCTGCCTTCTTGTCCTGTTCCAGTTCCTCATTACTTATCATGTCTCCCGACTTCTCAAGTTTCCAGTCAAACCTTACCTTTTCCAAGATGGGCTACACTTCCTCTTACCACATATAAGCTCAGGCCTCTCCTACTCTGTGTTCCCCCAACACACACCCATTCTCAGATCCCTCCCTAGCAAACCTCTGTTCTTAAGTGGATCCTTCGGCTCACAGGAGAGGTGACTTTTCCTTTTAGCATTCTGAAGCCATGTGACTACAAACATCACCTCAGTTTCCTACAACATGTTAAGCAATCTGGAATATATAACATGATTTTCTTCTATGCTTAGGAATAATAGGCAAAATAGATGCAGGGTAATAGTTGCAACTCCTAGATTTGGTTGTTGAAACATTGGCCATCTGGCCGATACTCAGAAATGCCCCATAAGAACCACTTCTCTGCTCAAGTTGACTGTCTTCCTGCTCATTTAGTATGTTCCCAGCACGTCTAGGCTACCCAAAGCCCATACTCAGAGACCCCAGTCTAAGGTCCCCATTGCTTTATCTACCCCACAACATATGACAGTAGGAGTGTTAGAAAGGTTTACTATCTCCAAAAAACACAGACCACTACTGAGTAGGATGGGACTTGATCCTGGTCCCCAACTAGAACACTGCTCCATAACTAGGTCTGAGCAATGTACACAGTTAAAGGTATATATTTAAGGGACCACTATCCCCATCTCATTCCTGCTCTTGCTAATTGTCAGGCTCCACTGCCAGGTACAGTTAAACTCTTCTGCCCCTCCTACTTTCTTCTAGTCATCACACCAACAGAAGAAAAAGTAACATGCTTTACTTAGCCTTAGCCCATCCCAAATTAATACATGTTAAGAGAAGCATTTCTCTCAAAGAAGTCATCTGCAGAGAGATGCAAGAAACTGACAACATAAACATTCACAGTTTGGTTCCTTAAGAGTTACAGTCTCTCAAATACATTTTCTGTGATGGTATGCATTACATTTACCTAATAAGATTGTATCTTTGGGTTTTTGTCTAGAGCAAAAACATGGGCTGTTTCAAAAGCATACTGCTCTTTATTTTGTGCAAGAGAAAAAATTGCTTAGAGCTTTGAAGCTGCTTTACTGGCTTCTGTCACTCCCCTCTAGGTTTTACAACTTTTAGGGGCTGGTTTTAACCAAGATTCAGAGTCACCACATCCAATACCTCTTATTTTGACACCTTTTCTGCTAAAAAAGTCAGTTCAGGGCTGAGAATTGAAACCTGATACTATTGCAGCACAATCTATTTTCTTCCCCGTAATTTGCTCCATAGAACTTGTCTTTTCCCTCTACATTCGGTAACTAACTTCCTGCCAAACCTGTACCATGCTCTGCAGTTTGGATTGACTACTTTTCCCTACTTTGTAGTTCAAGAAGTTCATGTTGAGCCGGGCGTGATGGCATGTGCCTGTAATCCCAGTTGCTTGGGAGGCTGAGGCTAGGAATCACTTGAGTCTGCAGGTTTAGATCTACCCCGTGCAACATAGCAAGAACTAGTCTCAAAAAAACAGAAATTCATGTTGATCACAGCTCTTGAAGTTCCCAAACATGGAGAAGGGCAAAGAATCTCTGGCCCATAAAGCAAAGTGCTTTATAGAAATGTCCTCTCTCGCTGTAAGTGAAGTACTTATTTTGACACAAATTATATAGAAGGAAAAGTGGGAGGCCTTGAAAAACAAATGAGCAACTTTTTAAAAAGCTTTCAGAATCAAATGTAAAATTCATTAAGAAAAGTAATGGAAATTTTATGGCTGGTGCACAGATAAATTCACTGCTGCCTCTTAATTCATCAAGCACACATACAAGAGTGTATACTAAATTAATTGGAACTAACAGTCTCTCAGAAACTTTAACCAGTTGCAGATTCAGTATAAACTAGTTGGAACAAAACAAAGAACCCTCCTCCGCCTCCTTCTCCTGACCCTGATTAAATTAAAAGCTGAGTTTACTCAATTCTAAAATGTTGGCCAACTCTATTCTTCCACAGCTGTTCAAGCCATCACTTTCCATGCAGGTGAAATCAGGAACAGAACTTGACACAAATGAGTTTCTTTGAATATTAGAAATCCCAACTTTACTTCCCCAGAGTTATAAAGACACAAAGGAAAAATTCTTGAAATCTCATCTAACCCTGATGCTAGGCATTGTTCTTATCTAGGTGCCTGGATTAAGGGAAGTAGAGTTGAATTCTAATAATTTGCTTTGTGTTACTTTCTAGAATCACTTAGAAAGAACACACTTTCCTTCAAGTGAGTGCATTAGTTTTTAAACACAGTTTCCAAACAGATCACCTGGCAGATCAAACAGGAGTACCAAAGGAACTCTGTGAATTCATCACAATTTTCTATTTAGTAAATCTGGGACCACATCCTCTTGAAGACAAGGCTGCACTAGCCATTTCAATCTAAACGAAATTCTCTATTATTTTGTTAGTAATTATTATTCATGATTAACAGATGAATATTCATTTTATGAATAACAAGTTAGATTTGTTGAAATTAAGATTTTCATGACACTGGGCTAAATAGTTGTAGGGTAAATTGAGTTTTCAGGGTGTCTCCTACTCTTCCGCCTTTTAGCCTCTATGACCAGCACCTGTAGTATGCACCCTCCCCATGAGTGTACGTACCTCTCCCAGTGGGTCTGTACATAATGAGAGCCGGCACACCTGGCCCTGAGAGGTAGGGTACAAAAGGACCTGTCACCCTGGGGGAGGAGAGCACACTAAAAAGAGACAACAGGGGAGAGAAGATAAGGAAGAGTATGAAAAGATTCCTGGGGGAAGTGGAGGGTCTGTTAGGAGTCATGTGTGGAATGAAGAAGAAATTGAAACGGAAGAGATTGCTAGTGATCTGTAAGACTAGCTCTCAGAATGGGGGTCCTGGGAAGCAAGTCCAGGTCCCACTTTAATGAAGTTGTGATGCCCTTATATACCCCAGCAAGGAAATGTTACAATGATGTAATGAGGAATTAGCAAAGCATACATGACATGCAGCAGAGAGGATGCAGGGATGCGGAATAACAGGAGAATTTACCTGTGGGGGCAACAGACATTACTAATAAGTCATATGTCTCTTGGGACATTTAAAAGAAGTTAGAAAACTGGGTTACAAGTGAGAGACATGTTGTTGCCCACCCTCTAGTGTGCCAAAGGGGGCTGGAGAGATAGGAGGTGTTCCTCTTAACTGAAGTTCCATCTTCCATCTCCACGTTCCCACCAGGTCAGAGGATTCACCTGCCTCCCAGTCCCCACTGCCCGAACCTGCCTCCTTGCCAGATGTACCTGGTTCCCTGAGATTATTAAAGCCTGTAGAACCCACAAAGGGCTCTGGGACTCTAATTATCCACCTGCTCGAATTGACAAAGAACCTGCCCTGTATGTGTGCTTGCAGTACAATAGTTCACATATATTATCTCATTTAACCATCCTGAGGTCAGAGTAGCAACCATGAGAAGTTCAACTGTGTTGAAAGTGAGGAAACTGATCCTCAGAGAAGTTAAGTAACTGAGGTCAGAGAGCTAACATATCGGTTTCAACCTATAAGCTATGAACGCCGAACCTGCAAAAGGCAGCTGATAGGTAAAAGAAGGCAGAAGCCTATAGACTTTCATGAGTCAACAAAGACGTAGTATATTTTCATATTGTATTGCTACAGACCGGCCGGGCGAGGGCGCAGGCCGCGGAGAACCCGAGTTCAGCTGGGCAGGAAAGACACAGGGTCCGCGATTGGCGAACAGACACACACTCAAGGGGTGATGAATCTGCTGCGATTTATTTGAGGATTTCATGGATATATATAGTGTTTTAGGCGATTACATCAGCATTCTATGAGTATATGCAATTAACATATCAACAGATTGCAGATTTATCTTAGGTGTAACTTAAACATTTTAACTAACAACATAACTTCTCAAAAGCATTCCAAAACAATCTTTTACTTTGTTATCCCTTCACTGAGACTCCACCAAGGTAAATAGGATTTGCTCTCTCATTTTTATGGAAATACTCTGACCGGAGGGCTGCTTAGAATTGTTTAGTAAATCAGAGGATGACCTCAACAACTCCCTTGCCTGGGGTCTGGGAGCAGCGCCCTAAAGGTCCCCTGTGAAGGTCAGCTCCCAGAAACACCCCTCCTGTGGGGGCAGAGAGCTTCGCCCATGGGTGCTTTCGCCCCATGGGTCCCCCATTTCAGGTCAGCTCCCACATTGTATCATTTTTATTGAGGTTATGTTGATTTACGATGCAGTGTGTTATTCAGATATGTAGGTTCACGACTCTTCAGAAGTATGTTACTGCACAAGAAGCTTTATTTTAACAACATAGAGAAGCTTGGTTTGGTCAGGAAGTGTTTAGAACAGATTTTGAGCCTCCAAAAGGCTTCACCCACATGGAGAGGGGGGAAAAAAACCTTCACTGGACTCTGGAAAGTAACGATTCTCTCTCTAATTGCAGCACTATTTATAATTTCAAGGACATGGAAACAACCCAAATGTCCCAAAACAGATGAATGAATGAAAAAGATGTGGTATGTATACACAATGGAATATTACCCATCAATTAAAAATGACAAATTTGACGATTTTATGGTAACATGGATGTACCTAAAAGAAATCATATTAGGCCAGGACAGTGGCTTGTGCCTGTAAACTTCAGCCTATGAAGCAGCCAGGGCTAAGGATCGTGGTTCGAGTCCTGCCTGGGGTCCTTAGCGAGACCTAGCTCCAAAAAAATAGCTAGGCATGGTGGTGCGTACCTGGGAAGCTGAGGCTGGGAATCACAGCTACCTGGGAAGCTGAGGCTGGGGATTGCTTGAGTCTATGGTACCCCGGGCAATGAGAGCCTGCAGTTCCACAGGCAAAAATAGCAAGACCTAGTCTCAAAAAAAAAAAAAAAATCATATTAGCAGAAACAAGTCAGAAAGAAAAAGACAGAAACCAAATGGTTTCACTATATATGGACAACCAAACGAAAGTTCACAACTGGGGGAGGGGGGAACCAGCTGGAGCGGTCAGGGAGGGGAGGTGGTGGGTGACCCTGGGGGATTACAAAGATGTGAAATACATATATAAATAAATTATTTATATAATAAAAAAAGAAAGTAGAGATAACTTGGAAACTAGCAATGCCTTCTTTATAGTTATTTGAAGTCCAAGGTTAGAACTTACTCTGGAAGGTCCAAGTCTTCTGAGAAAAACAGCTCTCTATTTTGGAGTACTTAATCATTTTGTCCCCAGCACCTTGGAAAGTTCTCAACTTCCAGATAACATCTGTTAGGTAGCAACAGTCTGGATCATTATCATCATGAACAGAGCAACCTATTAAAAGACCAAGGAAGCTTTCCCCAAAAGGAATAAAAATACATCCTGAATGAGAAGTTATTTCGACCTGCACAAAGTTATGGAGCATCAGTACATGAACATTTGCTGACTATGTGTTCTATACCATGGTCAAGACAAGAGCTAGACACACAAAGATGAGTAGTCATAAGTGGCTTTTCTCCCTCTAAGAAAGTGATGATTCAAATGTGAAATTATAAACATTTTAAACATGGGGCTTTGGGGCTGCAACTCAAAGGCAAGTGCTTTGACTAGTGTATACCTTTTCAAAGATATAGCTTATTTAATTAGATCTCTGGAGAATTGATAACTTCAGACTTGCAGCGTTTTGTGTATTTGTTTTAATTGTTTTCTGGATGACTGCTTAATTAGTCACTTGTAGGGATAGCAAGAACGCGCAGGCATGCTGAGGTTTTTTTTTTCAGTGGTAGGTTGGGCAAAACCCTGTTTCAGAAAGAGATTCATTCTGTCAGAATAAGAAAAGCTAATTAATAGTGGCTTAAACATACCAGATATTTATCTCAGAACAAGAAGACTGGCACAAAAAAAAAAAAATTGCCATCACATGGCAGACTGTCTATCTCTTTATCTACCATCTTCAGCATATTGGGCTTCATCTCCATACCTCCTGCTTGCCCGATGTTTAGTCATTCCGTTTGAGTTCCAGAAAAAAGGAAGAAGGGGAGAAGGAGATTGCAATGTAACCAGTCCTCATTGCCAACTGTAAACATCATGCTCACCAATTTGCATAGGTTCACTATTGGTTTTAGCAGTTACAAAAACACATAATGAAAGGCCAGGGCTAGGGGAGCATGGAGGCAGGCAAGCCCCCCCCCCCCCCCCCAGTACCTCTGGAAACATCAATGCTCCTTCTCTGGGCCCTTTCTCTTTCTTGCTGGCATCCTCAGGTACTCACTCATGATCATGTGCATGCTTGCTCATGCTCTCTGTGCCCCTTTATCCCTCTCTCCTAGGCCCAGGTAAGCACATTTACACCCACTGTCCCACACAGTCATGGGGAGAACACAATAACCAGCGTTAAACAGGTTAATGGAGGAAAAAGCATGACTAACGCATTCACTCACCCTACAGAGATGCCAGCAGATTTCCATTTCTATACATTAGTCAACACTGTCACATGGCCACTGCTGACTTCAAGGAAGACTAGAGAATCAATGTCTGGTTTCTATTGTTTAAACAGTCTCTCCTGTTTGACAGAAAAAAAGACTAGGAATGAAAGGTTATGTTAGCATGCTCTGAACTTGCACGCTCTAAAATGGGGTCCTGCCAGCCACTGCATAAAGACAAAGGAAATCGACTCTCGGTGTGATGGATCTTTACTAGGATTAGTGTGCACAGAGAGACAAGAAACAATAATCGTTTCCCAATAAAACACCCAAAATTAACCATGCCCTCGTGCATAAATGTCC
Source organism: Uropsilus gracilis (assembly GCA_004024945.1). Lineage (NCBI taxonomy): Eukaryota > Metazoa > Chordata > Mammalia > Eulipotyphla > Talpidae > Uropsilus > Uropsilus gracilis. The sequence goes on from PVHY01004445.1 coordinate 53,455, forward strand.
AGCCAAAAGGGAATGGCTGAAAGCAGTGCCTCTGAAATCTGAAAATTATCATTAAGTGTAAGGCATCTTCTTGTGGGAAACTATAGGAAGCGGGTTCTAGCTGTTCCCAGGAAGCTGGGACAAAAGGAGAAACCATGTCAAGGTAATGACTGCCGCTGTCAGCCTCCCTCATGTGTCTTCTTCCATGTCTCCTTCCCTGCAGTATCAGGCCACAGAAGCAAGCGAGTTCCCCAAGCCCAACTGCTGTCCGTCTTCCATAACTTCAGCTGTCTGTTCAGCTCCACCCATAGTTCTCAGCAGCTGGTCCAAGGCAGCTCCATGCAAGTCGGACTGGGGAATTTGGTTTCTGTTATGCATATTGGCCTCTCCTCTCAACTATAAAAGCCCAACCCATGTTTTGTCACCTTTTTTTAAGGAAGCAATGCAGAAAAGGAAATTGCAAGTAACATACTGTTAGCATAACTATTTTTTATAGATCTAGCAAACTCTTTTATACAATAATTATACGTAGAAATTCACTTAGCAATACCAAGCTATGAGAGTCCCCCCCCCCATCCTCCCTTTGCTCCTTGGTAAGCCCTGTTATCCTACATAAGAATTAAACAATGATGAGGGGGCCTGGAGGTCATTCCCCCATCAGTATTTACAAGGAAAATCCATCATGAGTCTTTGCATAAGTCAGAAAGGAATCTATAGTCAAAGGGACAGAGAAAGTTCTTGAAAAAAATGCACAAATTACAAAGGAAAAGTAGTGTTGACAAAGTTAGAAAGGATAACCCTAATATATTTGGGGAGATTATGACTTAGTGCTGTTTTGAAGAAAATCACAGATTTTGCTCGCTGCTATTTCCAATGAGTATCTTTATTGTATTCAAATTCAACTGTGCAACCTAGTTCAGTAGCCATGAGTCACATGTGACCAATAAGTTCTTGATATGTGGCCTGTCTTGGTTGGGATGTGTTGCAGGGATACAGTGCATGCTAGATTCAAAGACTAAGCAAGAAAAATATAAAATAACCCATTAATAAGTTTCTATTTTGAATACATGTTGAAAGGACATATATTTTGAACAGAGGGAGTTAAATAAGACATGTTAGAATTAATCATGTTCCTGTTTGTGGCTACTAGAATTTTTAAATTATCTGTGTGGTTTATACTTGTGGTTTATATTACATTGCTAGTGAAGAAGGATGACATTTTACAAATCTATAACAGATGTTGTTGATGCCCCACCCCAAACCCCCCACACACACACACCTAATTATCAGCAGCCTCCAAAGACAGTTAGTTTGTCAACAGTTCCCAGTAGCCTCCTGGAGAAGTCTCTCTGCTTCTCTGCCTGAGATCCATCTCCATCTACCAGAGGAGTTTGGTCAGGGCAACTTGAAAATATCCAAGATGCAATTCTCCCAGCAGGAAGCCTCACCCAATCAAAGACAGTGACTACATGCCCGTTGTCAGCAGTCCCTCTGCAGGACAATTTTGACACATGTCCCCAGTATCATTGAGAGCAGCTGTGCATCACTGTAACCCTGAGTGACTTCTTTCTTTACTATCACACCTGCCTCACTCAGGTTTCCTGGGATCACCAAGTGGATTTCCTACCCAGGGTGTCTCAGCTCTGCTCCAGGGGACTCAAAGAAAGAGAACAACTCAAACATTTCAGCCCCTCTTTCTAGACACATAAGTGTCCTTTGCCATTACAACTCATGCTGAGTCTTTCTTCCTGGGCGATCATCAGAGGATTGTCTTTAATTACTATTGCTTCCCATCAATTCATTTACAACTCCATTGTCAATGGCTTCATGAAACAACAAAAAATGATTCTGTTCTAATTAAAGAGTGGATCATCTGAAAGAGTTTGTGGATTTTTTTCCTCTCCAAGTAATTTGCTTACATTTAAACTGTTGCTTCTGTGGTGTTGTTTTAATTATCAAGTCATTAAAGACATCAATGTGGCCCTTTGAAACATTTTCCTCCGCTATGTTTCAGTGGCAGTTTCTCTTATCCAACAGAATGAAACTCCACAAGACTGCTCAATACATGTCTCATCTTTTTTTCCCCTGCCATGGACTCAAGTGATCCCTGTCCTCAGCCTCCCAGGAAGCTGGGATTACAGGCATGCACCACACCCGGCTATTTTTTTTGAGACTAGGTTTCACTATGTTGCCCAAGGTAGTCTTGAACCCACTGACTCAAGTGATCCCTAGCCTCAGTCTCCCAAGTAACTTGAATTACAGGCGTGTACCACCACACCTGACTTAATACATGTCTCATCTTTGAGGAAAAGTTACATCCAGCAGGGGCAGCAAAGGTGGGGGGTTGGGGGGAAAACACCTCTCTTGATGTCTGATGCTCCGCCTACCTAACAACGTAGTATGGCTAAAATAAATAAATAAATAAATAAATAAATAAATAAATAAATAAATAAATAAATAAATAAATAAATAGTAAAAGGCTTTAAAGGATGGCTCTCCCCAATAAGTTCAGAGTAGGTCTTCCTAAGACATGTGCTTTGACCTGAGGAGTATTTTGAGCTGAGTCAATCAAGGCCCTACAATGTCAAGAGAAAGTGTGACCATTCCCTCAACTGCCAAGAAGGATTGAAACTGGGGCTATTACCTCGATGGAGGGTTAGCTTTCAGAGAAACCTGTTGAAATGACCAAGCACATGTCTCTATCTTCACCTGTGTCCCTCCTCTCTCCATGAAGCTCCAGGTCCCTGTTCCACCCCTGAGCTCAGATTAAAAGCCCTTGCTTTGACTCCATTTACTTCAGCATTAACATCCATGGAAAGTTTCCCTATGTAATTGAAATTCATCTTACCTCCTGACTTGTTTGACCAGCCCTAGAAGAACCCAAAGAGGCAGTAGGAAATTTCATCTCTGCTTCCACAGCATCCAATAGATGCATGTTTAAATCCTGTCTCCAAGTGCTGATGTTGGATGAGCTGATGGATATGAGCCACCAACACAAGACTGTTTCAAAGTCAGACATTCAATGGTGATAAAGTTTTGCTTGTGAAATGAATAAATCCTGTCTCACCACTTATTACTTAGACCTTCAAATCACTCATTCTCTCTGAGTGTCAGTTTCCCTAAGTAGAGCATGAGACCGGGGACTAGCACAGAGTAAGACAGACACTCAGCTCACATTTCCAAATGTCATGTTGAGTTTGCTTACATTGTTTTCAGGTAAAATATGTATGTGTGTAGAATATACATAGGTTTTAAAGAACATCTACATTTTGCCAGGTGTGGTGGTCCATGCCTGTAATCCAAGCGCTGGGAGGCAAGTGGCCAGGGATCGCTTGAGTCCGTGGGTTCGAGACTACCCCAGGCAACAAAGCAAGACCTAGGCTCTAAAAAAAATGGCCAGGTGTGGTGACACGCACCTGTAATCCCAGCTACCTGGGAAGCTGAGGCTGAGGATCGCTTGAGTCCCTGGGATCGGAACTACCCCAGGCAATATAGCGAGACCTAGTCTCAAAAAAAAAAAAATCTACATTTTTAATAAACTTTTCTTTATTCTTCACTCTTTTGTGTGCTTGCAGCCTTCATGTACCCTGCACCTCTCTTGACAAGACATGCACCATGACAAGAATAATAATCCCTATCTGTCCAGCAGTTCCTTTCATCAATTCACAAGGAGTATTAGGAAACATGAGATTTCTTTCAGATCCTCCACCTTTCCTTTATTCTCTTTATTTTATCTGAGAAGTTCCACGTTCAACCCTCCCTTGGCCTTTCCCTTTGCAACCTTCCTCTGACCCCTGGGGCCATAGTACCTTATCATTTATCACATGTGTTCCTCTCAAATGAGCCATGCATGTGGACTGCCACTCCCAGAAAGGAGAACTAAGTGACATCAGAATGATCTCCTTACCAGGCATGGTGGCATGCGCCTATAATACAAGCATTGGGAGGTTGGGGTCATGGATCACTTGAGTTCGCAGATTGGAGACTATCCTGGGCAAGATAGCAAGACCCAGTCTCTTAAAAAAAAAAAAAAAAATGTTCTCCCTCATGAACAGTCTCGTGAAAGGTGGTGACATGCTCTTTCTACAGCCTGAGGGTCAGACCCCAGTCCCTCCAAACTCATTGTATAATGTATGTAGCCAAGTTACCAACTTACAGAACTCAGTATTTCCTAGTTTTTCCCCTCTCCTACTCCATAAGTTTCTTCTGATCTGAAATCTCAAAAAGCAAGGACTTTACTCAGCATTTCCTTTAGTTAGAAATTGAGTTTCTACAAAATACAGATCACTAGCTAAATTCTAGTAAGACTGTGAAAATAAGAAAGGAAGGAGAAGAGTTACAAAGTATAAAATGTAGACTGTCCTTCCAGTAATTTATCATCTAGTTGAATCTAGTAGAATGAACTTTACTGGACCTCAGTGAACATGTGCTAAGTGAACAAAACACATATACACAATCTAAGATTGTCAGTTTTGATGATGTTTAAGATGCTATTGTCAGGGGGCACCTAGGCCTGCCCAGATCATGCCTTTGCCAACCTCCCCTCACAATGGTTGATCTTTCTCGAAGGGGTAATGATAGATAGGAAATGAAGACCTGTGTTTTTTTGTTTGTTTGTTTGTTTGTTTGTTTGTTTGTTTGTTTGTTTGTTTGTTTGTTTTTGAGACTAGGTCTCACTAGTTTTGCCTGTGGAACCGCAGGTTCACGTTGCTCGGGGGTACCACAGACTAAAGCAATCCCCAGTCTCAGTTTCCCAGGTAGCTGGGATTACAGGTGCACATCACCATGCCCAGCTATATTTTTCTTGGAACTAGGTCTCGCTATATGCCCCCAGCAGAACTTGAACCGTGATCACTGGCCCCAGCCGTGGTTTCCTAGGCTTCTGCTTACAGGCATGTGGCATCATTCCTGGCCAGAGCTGTGTTATTTTTAATTACTTGGAATTATGCTTTAAACTGCTGTGAAGGGTTGGTTGATAAACTAGTGGGGGTGTGTATATTCTAGCTGAAAACTAAATGGGCCATTGCTATCTTCCTAAACCCAAACCCATATTTTGGAATTGTACCAGCCTTGGGGTGGAAGCCTCGTAAGGACAGGAGGAAGAGTGAAACTAGTGCCTATTCAAACACTTAAGTTGCCGAGTTCACCAGAGGGAGGCCATACTGTATGTGAGACCTTTTCACACACAGTTGTACTCACCACTAGTAAATATGGCTACTCAAAAATTTACCTCTCTACCCCCTAAACTGATATAAAGCTATATCTTATTAATTGACAACAAAACAGCAGACAGTTATTAAGTTCAAGGAGGCATGAATTCACTTTGGGCAAGAATAATAATAAAAGAGGGAACCGGGAATTGTGGGACACAGTTGTGTTTGCCTTAAACTTAGAAAAAGACTTCCTCAAATGAAACCAGAGATAAATTTGCTCTTTCCCTTCCTTCCCCTGAAATCTCCTGTGCATTCTCACAAAGAGCTTGTTGTGTGTTACTTCTCAGCCCATCCAATCCCAATAGATGCTTGCTCGATGAACAACCCAATTCAGGAGTCAATTGCTAACAAGTTCACAAGCTGATCCTCTTTAAAATATGCATACAAAAGGAGAAGTGCTTGCTTGTTTAATGATATTCCTTCCACAACTTCTTTCTGGGTATTTTCCATAATTGAATTGTCTACAAACAAAACAAGGAAATGCTGCTTCTAATAGCGTGTGGCATTTCATAGACACCTTTGAATGAAATGTAACAGCACTTTGAACAAATGTTCATTAACTGTGTTGGTTCTATTTGAGGGCAGGACATTCTGCATTTATTAAAAACTTCACCCAATTTAGACACATCCAAGTGTTGAGAAACTCTTGCTCACAAAGTATTATGGAATGTGGCATCTTTTGATAAAAATGTTTTAAACGGTGTTTTTTCTTTCACTCACATAATGCATGATATAGAAAAATAGTATATTTTACACTAACTAGAGGAAATATTTTAAAATTCTGAGTCACCAACTCCCTTTTTCCTATTCTGTTCTATCACCTGTGTCTCTTTGTGCTCCTTAGCCTGGGTTTATGGACCTAATATGCATGACTCCTTCATGGACCTGGAAGCAATGATACCTACAATCCAAGCTGTAGACCTATATTTTTCAGTCATTCTGTTTTTCTTTGTATACCTGGGTCATAATAGCCAGCGTCCTTGACCTTGTGAATATGGCCAGAATTCTGGGAGTAAAGTCATGAAATCAAAGATAAAAAATTATCTGTATTTAACATGTATTTGCATCTGTCACTATTTTCTGCTGTCCGGTTATAGTGTCCCTTGGTTCCAAAAGAAATATAGTGTACATAAGAAATGGAGAGAGCAGGGGCACTGAGTCACCAGAAAACTCTGTTGCTCCAGATGGCTCCAGATGGTTCCAGCTTTCAATTCCCACCTATGGAATTTGGAAAATTACCCAAAGCATATTTATTGCTCTGTATATTTTTTATATTCAGAAGGACCTTGAAGAGTTTTGGCCTTTGGATAGCTAAAGCATTCCACTTTACACCCCTCAAGGCTGACCTACCTATAGTAGAAAAACTTTTGCAGAAATATATTGAATAAGATTCTATACAGTAAAGCAGCTTAGGCTAGCAATTGACAAATAAGGAACTGGGAACTGACAAATTATTGGCTGGTATAGTGTAACTCCATGGTAGTTGTTTAAAATAAAATGGGCAGCTGTCAACATAATCTAAGGAAAATAACACTATGTAGTTGGAAGTGGGGATGGGAGGATAGACAAACTTTTAACTCATTCAGGCTGTGTTTGAGAGAACCCCTTCTAATTATTTTTTGCCATGATATGCCAAATAAATGGACAAAAATCAAAACAAGATGCTGGATTCTAAGATTGAAAGACCAATACACTAAGGCACCTGTTCTTCACAAGCCCAGAATCTAATGGAAAAATCCAGAAGGAAGTAAAGAAGGAAGGGAAGAAGGAAGGAAGGAAGGAAGGAAGGAAGGAAGGGAGGGAGGGAGGGAGGGAGGGAGGGAGGGAGAAAAAGAGGGAGGAAGGACAGAAAGAGAAAAGGAGAGAAAGAAATGAAAGATGGAGTTGGGGAGGGAGGAGATAGCTTCTACCTGTGGGGTTCAGAAAAGATAATTAAACAGGCTCTAGAAAACTGGGTCAGTATTGACACAAGATGATAAGTGCATCTTGGTTATGGGAACACTTGGCCAAGGTATTTGCATTTTCCATTCTATAAAATAGCATTTTTGGTCTGTTTTGCAACCAGCTCAATCCAAGTAGGTACATCATTGATTCTAGCACTTTCAGAAGAATGTCAGAACTGTTGGTGGATTTGATAGGTTTTGATGCTCTCAGGAAACTAGGAACACAGGCATACCAGGTAGGGAAGCTGGGCCAATTTTATGGCAAGCAAGCAAGGCATGGCAGGGGGGCTGAGAGGCCGACAAGCCCCCAGCCCCACAGTAATCTTCATGCTCTTTCTTGCTGGACTCTCTCTGGTGTTCTCTCTTTGCTGGCATTCTCTCCATGTTTCCTTGTGTTCTCCCTGGCATTTTCCTCCCACCAGGATGACACTGCCCTTTTAGCTACTCCCTCCTAGGTCCAGGTATGCCCATTCACACAAGTGTATAGCCACTGGACCAGGCATAATACCACAGGTGCTGGTCATAGAGCCTAATGGCAGAAAAATCCTAATCAACTCATTTACCCTACAAGTCTGGATCTACTTCTGGAGTAATAAGAAGACTGCTCCTTGAAAACAACCCCCCAAAAATGCATTTTATTGATTGCTTTTTAAAACTAATCTTGATCAATGGTTCTCAAAATGGGATTTCTATACCAGCAATCTGAATATCACCTGAGAATTTGCTAGAAAGTCAGATGCTTACCCTACCCTTACAGTGACTCAGAAATTCGGGCTGAGCAGTTTTAAAGTTTATGTTTTAAAGTGCTCCACAGGAAGCTGTTGATTCTACAGAGGTCCAGCTGATGCCCAGAGCAAGCAGCTTTCAGTCGTCCTGCTATGTGCATATTGCCAGGGAAAATAATTAAAACTCTCCTAAATGTTTGTCCATGTATAGCATCAATGCCAGTATTAACAAAAAAATTTTTCAGTGAATAAATGAAAGTAACCAAGAGTTTTTCATAAAGCTAATTTTTATTATTTATTGGATAATTTTAAAAACCTTATTAAGATTACATACTTCCTTTTTATTCTTATATCTTCATCTTTTTATGAAGCAATGATAGTAAATGAACTTTTTCCTAAGTAAATTTAACTAACAAAATAGATTGTAATCCTGTGTTGACCCTCAAAAAGTATTTTTAAGGTGTTGATCCAAAAATTCATACATCTATGAACCACTAAATTGAGAGGATATACATAGACTTGTTAGGGGGAAAAAATCCATGTTAGGTATTTTTCTGAAAGTCAATAATATTTTACTAAGATATTTATGTAGCTACATTTCAAAAATATCCAAATTAAGTTTGAGATACAGTAATATATAAATTTAATAATTGTCCATCATCTCCAAGTGATTTTTATTCTAGTATCACTACTTTCTTTATGAACTGACATTTGGAAAATTTTCTTATTTGTGACAAATACATATAACCATATTCTCTATGTATATGCATGTACAAAGGTATTTGTTTGGTAGCTTTTTAAGATCCCTAAGCACCTTGCTAGAAAAATAGAAAGGGTGAGTAGAGACAGTGTCATAAACAAACTATTATTATTTATAATGTGCATTCATCATTCTTATGCACTAATGCACAATATTATTTATTAGTTTAATCACTGTTGCAAGAATTGTTATTATTATTTCATAGCATAAAACTGAAAATGGAAATTGAAAACAGGAAAGGAAAAACACATTCTATCTTGAGGACATGTAAGATTTACCATACCTAATCTGTACATAGACAAACTATATTTATTTCTATTCTAATAATTTATTCATCAATATATTAAATTGCCTCCTACTCCAGTAACCATTGGAGCACTAGTGACCACTGAAACACAAACCTCATCTCTCCCCATCATCTCCCACACCCATGCCTTCATTACCAATCTTATTATTACTATATATAAGCCCCAGTTTTCAACAACTCAAACCTCAGATCACTACACAACAGAACAGGCATTTTCTGCAGAACTGGCTCTTCAGGGATATCTGGAGATTTAAGAATATTGAGTGCATCCACTCAGCTTTTCCCAGTCAAGATCTTGATCTGGTGAGGATCACCAGCTGAGTTGTGATTTCAACCTTCTCTAAAGATCAACATTCTTGTAATTAAATACAGAGTCAGGTCTTTAGTTTTTCTTGTTTCCTTGCTGAGAGAGAAAAGAATATTTATATCCAGCAAGTAGGACATCTAGCTTTCATTAATCAACAGCCTTGAACTACTCATTGATCATCCTTAGCCATTCTACAGTGCATCAATGGCCCCTGCTGGAGATTTTCAGTTAGGAGTGCTTATAATTACCACTTCCTCCAAAACATCCCGAGCCAGAGCTATTGAATCTATCTCTCTGGTTTCTCAATTCCATTCACCATTTGTAAAAGTTCTAATGATTGTGCAAAATATGTCAAGGGTGAGCCTTAAGCCACCTGGCACTAGCAAAGGGTTTTCTACTGAGAGCAGCTTTCCCAGAATCAGTTTCTTAGAACCCCTCTGTCTCACCTGGCTAGGTCAGATAACCTAAGAAATGGTGCTGGGACAATGCATTTCCAAGCAGAAAGTACCATGGGCATCCCTGCTAGGGAAAGGGACCTTGAGCGAGGGCAGAGAAATTGGCCTATCCCATGAGAACTCTGAAGCTGGGTTGGCTCTTAAGAGCTGTCCCACTATGGGGCAAGAGGACCAGTCTTTGTACCCCCACATCAACCAGTTACCAAACAGGGGCACATTAAGGCAGCTTCCTCCCCAGGAGGACTCACCAGCTCACAGCTTTCAGCAGGCAACACTTCTGGTGGCTGGGAAATATAGGTGCTGAGTTCTAAAAGGGGCAACTGGGTGGCACAAGCACCAGAGCACCAAGGGGCTCAAGAACCAGGATGATGCAAATGAGGGTGTACATGAAGGATGGCTCATGCTTCCCAACCTGGCATCCACCAGTTTCCCAGCCTCATCTGCCATAGTGCCTATACACAGACTTCTTCAGTCAACTGGTCTCCCCCAATCATATAGATCTTTACTCTTGGGTCACAGGTTATCATGCTCCGGTTACCTTGCTCCTTCCCATCTCTCTCTCTCTGTTTCTTGTTTGAACTAAGCTCTGGTTTCCAGGAAGTCTTACCCATGTCTCCAGCCCACGCTGCCCTCCTCCTACTCAGACAATGACTCAGACAATGAACCCTTGCACAGAGAATACCCCGCAGAGTCAGGGAAACTTTAGACACATTTTTCCTGACCTCAAGCAGACTTCAAGTCCTGCCACTTGCTAGATACAACAGTGAACCACAACTGAGTGGGTCTCTCAGTGTCTCCTCTTGAATTAAACCTTAAACATAGTACTTACCATATGAATGAATACCTGAACACCTGCTGTGTGACAGGTCTTACTGTTCCTTCTTCAAGAGCAGAGAAGTTAGCTTAGCATAGAAAAATCAGAGGCAGTCAGTGAAAAGACTACAGCCTCACTGGACAGGGAGGAAAGAAGGTGATGGAAAGGAAGATTTGGGGAAGTGAGTCTGGAGGTAAGAAGGCCTGAATTCCAGTCCATACATGCCTTCTTGCTCTGTGACTGACTTGTCTCTGAGAGTAATCCCATATGTCTGTGGTTACTAATTTTTCCCCAATTCTCCCGAATTCCTAGGAATGTTCTCACTCTCTCCATATATAAAAAGAAGTTCTGGAAAAATAGCAAAAATAGCAAAATAAATAAATAAATACTAACTCAGTAGGGAGCAAAAAGTAACTTTAAGAGTTTGTGTTTAAATATGTGTTAGTTCCTTTAAGAATGTAGGGCCCTAAGCCAATGACCATTCTTTATTCCTAATTTACTTTAAAAATGCAGCACTTTCACAGGTGTTTGTCTCATCGGTTTTAAAATTCTGCCCTTAGAATGAACTTCTCCAGGCTGGGATAAATAAACTTCCCTCTTCTATGAGATCATGTCTCCTTTCCATGAAGTATCTTTGTTCCATGCTCCTGGAATTTCTAAATATGTGCTTTCTCAATTTTGCACATGGGAAGACCCTAGAGAACAGAAGAGAGGGGCTTTTCTCCCATTTCTTGATGATAAAAATATGGCAATGCATGCACCTCACCTGCTGTTATCAGAGGCTTGACCAGAGGATCATAAAAGAAGCAAAAATGTCCCAGACACAGACCTAAATCCCCACATAAGGAAATCATTGGGCCTGGCCAGATCAGCCTGACCTCGGGCTAAAAGCTAGTCTAAGAAGGACCTCTATTCCCTGCACTACTTCATCGCCGAGCCTCTATTTTGCAGGGTTTTGGAATGGACTGTTCTAAGTAAAACCACATAAACAGACACACAAACCCATCCTCATTCCTGATGCCTCCAGATTTTCTCATCTTCCCTGGCCTATAGCCCTCACATCTGTGTCCAGGGCCACCACATGCCCCAACTCTGAGTTGGTTGCTCAATATGACATCTCTGGAGCCAATGGATACAACACAGAGAACGATGATACTTCTGGAGTTGGATAATTTGCTGAAGGTAGAAATGTTTCCTGGCAACAAGGAAGCCACCATTTCATTACAAGGACACAGAAGCTTTTGGAATTAGAGCCTCCGCTTGGATGACCCATGGACAATGCCACAGAGTTTCAGGACCTACTCTTTCCCCCCAATCTGTTTCTGAATTTCTGCACTTTTCCATAAGCCAGCCCTTCCATTCAACTCCCCTGCAAATTTAGAGTTCTTTCAAGTCAGGGCTTTGGTCATAACATCCCCACTAGCTAATAATACATGCCTAAGTGAAACATTACCTCTCTGGGTCTTGGTATCTTTACCTATATGGTGAAGATGTGGTACCAGATCACCTCTGTGTCCACAAAACAACAATGGGTCTTACATACATACTCTCTTCTTTCATCTGCAGGGCTACCAGCTGGAACATTCCATTCTCCTTGGAATAAAATTTAATTTGTACTGAGTTTTGTAGAATCATCGGTGAACTCCCTGTGGGGGTTGGTTATTAGTCAAGTTGGAAATAGAGTGCTTAGAAAGAGAGTTCACACCTTTTAAGTAACAATCAGCAGTCACTCCAGAGACAAGGAAGGCATTTACCTGTTCACCAATATCTCCAGTAGAAATCACCTCCATGAAACCATTCACCCCCCCCCTTTACATATATATATCCCAATCAAACCCAAACAATTCAGCATTGGCATGTGCAATTCCTGGAAAAGACAACTGTAGGTGGAGGAGCAGAAATTTGATTTTAATTCCACTTCTGGATTTTCCATGAATTGTTGTTTTTCTTGCTGCACCACTGGATGGTTTAGACTAGCATGGTTAGGACACAGTCACACTCATTTTAATTCATCCCATTATTGTTTGGGCACTATCTCTTCCTACTAGCATGGCAAACTATGATCTTGCTTCTGGTATAAAACTTTCATTGTTTCGCACGTTTTCATCGACATATTTCCCTCAGTGCAAATCCTTAATAAGTAGAAAGAAATTCCATTACAAGGTCAATGAAAAAATTAACACCTATGAGATTTCCCAGACTTTACTAGGTGTTATGCTTCAAGGGGAAAATTGAGTCATGACATAGTCTAGTATATGAAATGATGAATAGGTCTGCCTGTTCTCTTGAAAATTCTGTGATTCTCCAAGTAACTTAAAAGAGACTACCAGTGCCCAGACACTGTCACTTTTCTCCTCGACCACCCAAGAGTGGTGTGTGTCATGCCAAGTCCATCATTCTACAGTTTATTATGACAGACATTGCAACCCATGCAGACAGCCATTTCTTCTGTCAACCTGTCCTGGAATTTCTTAGACAGCCCATAAATGAGACCTGTGTCATTGCTAGTCAGTTGGCATAATGTTAAGATACTCTCTACTCAGCTTCATTTTATTTTCTCTCTACATCTTTTTTGAAAATTAAAAATATAATATAATATTTTGCAATCAAAACCAACAATTATGACATATTTGTGATAACATGGATGGACCTAGAGTAATTCATATTAGTAGAAATAAGTCAGGAAGAAAAAGACAAAAACCATATAGTCTCACCAATAGATGGGCTATAGGAACAGCAAAGAAAAGGTCAAGAAAAAGTCAAAATAAGCTAACAACAGAACTGAGGCAAACAGCTGGCGGGGGGAGAAATCAGGAAATGGAAGAGCACAAGAAGATTAAGATGAAAGTTCATGGGTGATAAGGTAGAGGGAGAACCCCAGGGAAAGCACACACACACACACACACACACATATCTATACATGAATATGTAAACAACAAAATGATCAATAAAAAATTGAAAAGAAAATTAAAAATATGGAAATTTGTACAAAGAAAATATCTAATTATCATCCATTATCCAACTAGCCAGAATTAAGCACTCTTAATGTCATGTTGATTTCCACTCGGGTTTTTTTCTTAATTTTGAGGTAACACTGGCTGACAGTACAGTCCATGATTCAGGAGAATAGATTCACCTCCTCAGATGTACACTGCCACAGTCCACCCCCCCCTCCAGAGCATCCATATCCCATTATACTAGAGAATTAGGCCCCTTTTCCTCTTTATTCCCAACCCCAAACTTCCCTTCTGGTTGCTTAATATCTGAAGTCATATTTCTAGGCTTTGTTTTGGTTTGGTTTTGTCATCTCCTTTGTTTTGTTTCTCTGTATTTGTATTTGACATGAATGAAATCATCTGGTATTTATCCTTTGCCCTCTGACTTATTCCACCCTTAGTAGACTCCCCCTCCAGTTTCATCCATATTGTCACAACTATCTTTTTGATAGTTGAATAGTATTCCATTGTGTAATATACACCACATACCACATATACATAATTCCGGCCACAGGTTTTAACCCATAACTAGGCTATTGTACATAGTGTTATAATTAACATGCTTCTCTCTCTCTTTTTTTTAACTACTCAGTTTGCTAAAAATGGTACAGACCTATTATACAAATGCAAAGAAAATAGAAAATAACAAAGCCAAAGTTGAAAATAAAGTAAATCTCTCGCAGCCTCTAATAGTTTTTCATGTACAGTGAAAATGATCACATATCTTTCTTTGCAGACAGAATAATCTTTCTTATTAAATAAATAAGGAGATGGGGAGATAAAGTTACTAAAATGAACTTATTTTTATATGTGCATTTTCCATTAAAAAGAATTTACTTGAAATCTACCTTGATTTTATGAAAGTAGAAGAAACTACAGTGAAATTGAAGGAGTGGTTGACCATCAAATATTTTCTCACTTTTTAAAAAGTTATTTTTAGACAGTCTCGCGATAACTACGCAGGCGCAGGAAGGCGGCCCTTTCCGAAGAACCGACAAGATGGCGGAAGTGGAGCAGAAGAAGAAGCGAACCTTCCGCAAGTTCACCTACCGCGGCGTGGACCTCGACCAGCTGCTGGACATGTCCTATGAGCAGCTGATGCAGCTGTCCAGCTCCCGGCAGCGGAGGCGGCTGAACCGGGGCCTGCGTCGCAAGCAGCATTCCCTGCTGAAGCGCCTGCGGAAGGCCAAGAAGGAGGCCCCGCCCATGGAGAAGCCGGAGGTGGTGAAGACCCACCTGCGGGACGTGATCATCCTCCCCGAGATGGTGGGCAGCATGGTGGGTGTCTACAACGGCAAGACGTTCAACCAGGTGGAGATCAAGCCGGAGATGATTGGCCACTACCTGGGCGAGTTCTCCATCACCTACAAGCCTGTCAAGCACGGCCGGCCGGGCATTGGGGCCACCCACTCCTCCAGTTTCATCCCCCTCAAGAAGCCTGCGCGACCAGTAAAGGCACAGACTCCTCCGGAAAATAAATAAATAAATAAATAAAAAGTTATTTTTAAAGATACCCCTGAGGTTACAAAATGAGTTTATTAAAAGCACTGGGAGATTACAGTCTTTTAAAGTTATTATTATGATGAGAACAGTTCCTCTTCATTGTTTGCTAATTACTATATAAAACATGAAAACTCTCCTATCTGTCACATTCCTTTGTCCTCTCTCCCTTCTCTTCAGATGGTTGTTACATTATTTTTAGATTGTCATGTTTATCACATTCATATTTCACTCTTTACCATTAATATAAGTTGTTTATATTAATTCTACATTTATAGGAATTTAGTATTCACCACCAGTACTTACTAGGACTTTGACATCCTGCTATTTTTTATTTTGATTCACACATTACGTATCTGCATTTCACTTGTAGTAAACAACTTGTAGATGTCCAAAAAGTCCTTACAGGAGCTGCAGTCTTTAAGCTCTTTTGTGTTTCAAATTCCCTTTATACCTAAATGTCATCATAGATTTTAAAAAGTCCTAGATGAAATGTTTCCCCATAGGGATCCTAGGCCTCTGGTTCCATTGTCTTCCATTAAATATTGTTCTGGGAAGTTTGAGACCAGTCTGGGGGTTTTTTTCTCATTGAAAAGGATGTTTTTTCTCTCTCATCTCCTAAAAAATGTTTATTTTGAAGCTTGGCATTCTAACTAAAATATATCTTAGTGCTAAGCTTTCTGCTTCTGATCTTCCTAGAACACAGTATTGCCTTTGGATTTACAGAATTAGCTTTGTCTTTGATTCAGAAAACAGTTTTTTCATTATTTCCTCCAATAATTCTTTTGAGACACCCCCATACTTTCATGTTGAACTTTTTTGAATTTTTATAGCAATTAGCTTCGATTCAGCTGCTTTAATTTTTGTCTTTTAATTACATTTCCTAAGATTGTCTCAAGATTTTCCTCTTTGTTAATGCTTCAAATTTTAAGCATGTTTACATTTGTTCTTGGTTAACAGCAAAAGTTCTTTGCTAAAATGGTTACCAATTTTTAGTTCTATAGTGACATCATTTCTTTTTTTAATTTAATTCCGTAGTACTTTCATACCTCTTTGAGTTTACTCTGGAGTTCTATTATCTTTGAGTTTTTGATTAATTATATTTGTTCTCTTATATAAAGTCAAATTGTTCTATAACATAAAGCTATTGCAAAGAACTTGCTTGAGTTATGTTTTTTCCTAATATATAGTGTTTGCCTGCTGACTTTGGTTTGTGGCTGGTTTATTGTTTCCTTTGCTGCAGTAGGTCTCCATTGCTGCCTCACTGAGGATAGTTTGTTCCTAGTCAACTTACTGAGTAGACTTTCTATCTGATCTGATGGGCAGATGGTTTTCTTGGTTTGCTTCCCTCATTTCTAAAATGAGTTTAGATTCCTGTCCAAGACATGTATGTAAGAACCTACCTGAGTGGGCAAGACAGATTTGGTTGGAGTACCAATTTTCACTTGTTCCTCTGCTATTTTGATATCTGTTCTGTAAAAAGGTCACCTGACCTATTGCAAATGGTGATATGGAGAGCTCATTCCCATTGCTCAGTGTTCTTGAACTTCCAGTGGTCTATCTAATTCCATGCCCAACAATGGAGTCTCTTCAACTTACCTCTTTCTTTCGGTATCTATTCCAGTATCTATTTCTTTCCATATCTATTCAGTCAAACCAAAAAAATTCATATAAGGTCGTTTTGTGTCTTTTGTTTCCTTTCAAATGTGGGGCTTATTAGTAAGAAGTTTCGGAATTTTTTCTCACTAGTCTGACATTTGGAAGGCCCAGTCACGACTCCAATTCAATTCTCTTCCAGCATCTCCTGCGTTTTTCCACAGTCCTGTAGTATAAAGCTTATTAACTGCATTACGTTTCTTTCCTCCCTCCATTAATGTTTTATGATTTTTGAAGGACTTTTGCAACATTTTCTTACTTCATTCGATTCTGGAGAGAGGGATGCACTTCCATTCTAACAATTGAATCTACTTTTTCTCTAGCTGATGTTAAATTGTATCATACATTGCCACATGCACCAAAGCTGGTGAGAAACTTGAGCACAGTAGTCCTTCCCCACACAGGGGTGCACTTAAGGGAAGTAAGGGAGACCCACACCTCCAGCCCTAATGCCTCGGTAACCACTGGCTGAGCAGTTGTTCTCCATGTGCCAGGTGCCAGGCACTGCAATGTAGGGGTGAGAAGAGCTGGGCACCCTCTGTATCCTCACTGAACGTACAGCTTCATGAGACAGATAGACACAGATAATAGCGCTTTTAAATGACCTCAGGTTAGTAAAGTGAAAAGGATTCTGTGACTGGGTGGCGATGAACTATAGCACAAAGATGTGAATGAACTTAAGTTCCTGAGCTGTTTAATTAAACACAGTGGAGGCAGACTCTAGACTGTGTGGTAAACTAGTGCTACTTCAGTTTTGTGTGTGTGTTTAGTTAAAATAGCAAATTTTTACATTTGGTACATTTTACCACAATTTTTAAAAAATGAGAATAAAGCATATGAAAGGGAGATGAATGGTCTGTGAAAGCATAGATGAGTATAGGTCAGAAGACCCTTCCCTGAGGAAGAAATGATTGAACTGACATCCAAGAAACTATAGGAGGGAAGTTATTATAGGGATAACCTTGAAACCACTCCAATTTATAAAAAAGATAAATCATTCATAAATGTTAGTACTTTATTATTGGTATGGCAGGATAATATATTTGAAATATTAACTGATATTTCCCCCCAGTTTTTCTTTCACCTTTTTACCCTTCTCCTCATACTTCTGCCACCCCTCCCCCCAACCCCATCAGCTGCTAAGTTAGCTGGTGCTTATTTTGTAGGGAGAGGGAAGCAGAGAGACACAACAAGGAGAAAACCAAACAACCTTTAGGAGGCATTCTGGAAGTTGGTGCTTCCAAGAGACTAGGAATTTAGGTGAAACAGGAAATTTGGGGTTCAGGGTTTTTGAGAAAAGTTGTAAATACAAGACCCAGGATCCCATACACTCCTAGGTGTGAAAGAATTTCCCAATACTGGGGTAGAAAACCTTAGGGGAAAACATTGAGCTCATGAGGCCAGTGATGCTGAGGAAGGGCACTTCCATCAAGCCCAGAGAGGCGTTATACCCACAGACAGGTGTAAGATGAGGTACGTGAAGGTCTCCTCTTCTCGGGGAAGAGTCCTGAGAGGAAGCAACAGGATGCAGATAGGAAATGTTGCCTGGTGTTTGGGGGCAACTAGAAGGCCCATGGCAGCCTCAGAAAGTGTGAAAGAGCAATTCCTGTCCGTTAAAGGCCCGGGAGGTAGTTGAGTGCACTAACGAATCTGGAAATGATGGGAGAGTAGATGATGTCTCCTTGGCAACCTGAGTGAACCAATAACCAAGGACCAGATGAGTAACAGACTTCTCAGCAGACATCTATGACCCAGATGACCTCAGGGACTTCAAGAACAGCCCCAACAGCCTGGCAGTACCTCCACATCACCCACCACACCACTCACCTCAGGATCAGAGATGTGACTCGACTAAGATGAAGTTTCCACCATCCTCACAAAAGGAGGGAACAAGATAAAATTAGAATGACTCATGAGAAGAGAAAGTATCTAGTTTTTGCTCCCTGGTTTCCAGGCAGAGATTTGTAATAACAGCAAATACTCTTACATACTTTTACAGGGTATTGGTCATCGACCTATGTGGGGGTGAGGGGTTAGAATTTCCCTGTTGGGACATCACAAAGCCAGCCCATCAGCAGCCAAGGGTGAACTACCCCAGCACAGAGCTCTGCAACAATGGTCCTGCCCGATTGTTTCAGTAACACTGCTTCGGTTCTGTTACTTCCATTTAGGAATTTCATAAATCTAATATATGACTTACTGATGGTAATGATGTCTGCACTTGTCTATTTTTTAACCTCCTGCTGAATGCTCAGCTCCTAAAATAGTATCTGGAACCTAGCAGATCCTCACCAAATATTTGTGAAATGAAAGATGGCAGCTTTGTTCCTCTTCCTCGTCTAATGTCTTATCCAAGGAAAGAATTTACACCAAATTCAAATGGCTGCCAGGAGGCCTGATTTGAACAGCTTGGCCAACTCTCCATGCAATTCTGGATGTACCCAAAGACAGCTTGATGCCTTTAGATAACTTGGTATAATTTTTAAAACTCAAAAATGCACACCCAGCTGAGTCCTAATTGCAAAAATATTTTCAACATCTGGAATGCAGAATACTTAATGGATGATTCCTATCGATACCCAGTTGAAGAGAAGCCTAGAGGTTAGAACCTGCCACAGTTAAAATATTATACTAAGCCGTTTAGGCTTTTCAATGTTGCGTTAAATGCACAATTCCCGGGTAACGCTGTGCTGAATGCTGACAGCCATCTGTGTCGGGAGAAGGGCAGACTCCACACTGTGTGGTTATGCTTCCCTCTCGTGGTGAGATGCCACCCACAGCCTCTGAAACATTTCAGAGGAAAACTTCCGAGCCTACCATCAGTGATAAATGTGCATGGGCCGCAGCCTGTGATAGCAGCTTGATGGAAGTTCTTTCAGTTACTCTTCATAGCAACCTGACTTTCAAGGGTACACCTTGTGTCCCCCATCATAACAGATGGGAAAACTCAGTCTCCGAAAAGTGAGCTTGCTTAGGTTTACTCTAAAGGAGCAAGGAAAAGAACTGGTGCAAAGTCATGTATGTAGGATGTACATACATGTACACTCCCCCCTCTGTTGTACAGATTATTATTATTAAACACGAGTGACTTGTTTATAGCTGTATCTCCAGTGTCTCTCACATAGCGGATACTGTTTGTTGAATGAATGAATGAATGAATGAATGAATGAATGAATGAATGAATGAATGAATGAATGAATGAATGAATGAATGACAAGAGCAGAAGTTGTAGCTTTGCCACAGCTGTTTATTTAGACACACTGTGTAAATATATAGAAAGTAATGCATCACTGATTAGGGCATCCTTACCTCCTTCTGAGGATCTGTGGCTAGGCAATGTCATCCTGGCACAAACATCAGTGTGCGATGACGCAAGCCCAGCTGGTACAGCCTACCACCCCAGCTGTGTGGCCTAACCTGTCGGGATCACCAGTGGAGTGCGGTCCAGCTTGAACAAAACTCCTAATCGACTGATGACTATGTCTCATGCAATGAACACCTGCCATACAGACCCTTCACCTGATTATGCCAGGTAGCACAGAGGACAGTCTAGTCCGGATGCATGCTTTAGCTTATTCTTTAAGAAGCCTTTCAGGACCCTCTTTTTGTAGCTGCATACATTCATCAGGCAACATGTTTTATGATGACCTACTATGTGCTGAACATAGCTCACAGTCCCATGAGGCTTCTGCAATTTTATAGATGTGCCTGGACCCTCAGATTCATTTCTCTTTCCTTTCTTCTTCCCTCCCCCCCCCCACTTTTTTAAGCTGGGCCTGGGATGCTTTCCTGCATCTATTTCCTGAGTTGTTTGGGGCGGGGGGGGGGGGTTGTTGATTTTATCTCAGTTACTTAGTACTGAGTAGCATGGGGGTAATAACTTAGAAAGAACAAAGGAGGGGCAGGAGATGGCTTGCGTTGTGTGTTTTAATTGCATTCATCAAAATAGCCCAGGAAATGGGCGGCACCGTGAAGCCCCCAGCCCCCGGAAGCCGGGGCGCATGGACTGACCAGCGGTCCTCGGGTTGGCCCGCCCCTGCGCTGGGACCTTCTGGCGCCGGGCAAGCAGGGAGGGGGGGAGGGCAACCCTCCATCTCTCTCTTACTTCTCTACTCCAGCCAAACTTCAGAGCAACCAGAATAGGTGCAACAGCAACCCCAACATAGAACAGGTGAGGGACCAGGCAAAAGTCCAGCCCACAGACCGGAGCTGGACACAGCAGATGGACAACCAAGTGAACCAGTACAAGTAAGACCAGAAAAAAAACCATGGAGACACGATGTCACCATGTACACTTCTACACTGGTCGGGCCAAAACCCAGGACTTTATTCTGGAGATATATTCAAGGAGAGCAACACACCCTCTCCTCATCAAGGGAGAGAAGAGGATGACCAAAGAGGGGATAATGGGCCCCACACCAAAACTGCAAAAGGAAGCAGAGGAGATAACCTTCAAAGGTCATTCCCAGAAGACTGAACTCACAGAGAAACTTCTTGACCAACACTGGCTGGGGGCAAGACCCCCAAAGCCCAACACCAGAGCCATAAGGAAAAGCAGCAAAGCAATAGAGATGGGATTGGATTGGAGAGGATGGCCTACAGCAAGAAAACATGGACAGATCACAAATGAATATAACCTGGCCAGCCAATGCAAACTTAAGACTGAAAATCTAACAGCAAGGTTTGCCTGGACCCAACAACGCAGTCCCTCACCCAGAGAAAAGATACTACCATAGGAAAGAGACTAATGGACTCAGCACAGCTAATAAACAACAAAGAGTGGGGTGTAAGAGAATGGAGGGGGCACCGGAGGGAGGAGGGAGGGGGAAAAATATATAACAGAGGTCGTAACCCAAAGAACAAAATAAAATTGTTTATATTATAAGAAAAAAAAAAAAGTAGCCCAGAAAAGCTGGGTGTGGTGGCGTGCACCTGTAATCCCAGTTACCTGGGAGACTGAAGCTGGGGATCAATTGAATCTATGGGTTCAAGACAACCCTGAGCAACATAGCAAGACCTAGTCTCTTAAAAATAAAAAAAATTTAAAAGCCCAGGAAACTCATCAGTGTTTGTAAATCTAACTTCAGGTCATTTTTGTAACCATCAAGGGGTTCTCCTGTCTAAGTCACCAGTCTATGCCTATCACAGAATTAAAGCATGAACCCCCAAACTACCACAAATTCTCAAGTGGACAAGCCACTCCTCAGTCACATGTGAGCAAACAGTGGCTGAAGGAAGAGCAGACTGAGTATCTACATAAGTAATATCCTATTAATTAAAAATGAAAATATTTTGAGTATGTTATTGAAATCAAAATTTTCAACAGTGAGAAATGCAAATCATTACATTCCTATTTATAAATCGTCAAGGAACCAAATAATCCCTAAGATCTCTTCCATCTCCAAAACTCCCTAATTGAAATGAGATGAAAATTCCTTTTCTGTTTTATTTTCAAGACCAAAGAATGAAGGTTAAGCATATCCCATGATATCCTGAAATCTCAATCTTCTTATCATTACTGCAAGTGTATTCGTTCAATCAACAAACATCTGTTGGATACCGCTGTGGTTCTATCTGAACCTGGCTTTGGGGTGGATTTGAGATGGAAGGAAAACATACTTTACAGTCTCCCTTTAGCCCCACCCTTGATGACATTCTCTGTTGTCTTTCTCTGGCAGAGAGGGTCACGGTAAGATGCTCTCCAGAGGCTAAAAGGCCCCCAAGTGGAATGAAGAGGAGGCTTGTAGGGTACATGAGTTGGTCAGGCTTTGTCTGCCATTAGCCTCTATGACCAGCACCTATGGTATTGCGCCCTCCCCATGAGTGTACATGCCTGGTCCAGTGGGTGTGCACACGGAGAGGATAAAAGTGGCAGCCAGCATCACTCAGAGAGGTGAGAATGTGAGAAGAATGGGGGGGAAAAGAGCCCAAGAGAATGTCAGAGAGAGAGAGCCCAGAGAAGAAGTGTGCAGATTCTTGGGCCTGGGGGGTCTCCCCTGTCTCCCAGCCCCCTGCCCCTGCTGCCTAGTCTGCCTGCTTGCCATACAAATGGCTCAGCCTCCCTGCCTGGTGTGCTTGTGTACCTGATTCCCTGAATGCCTGTAAAATCCACCAAGGACTCTGATATTCTTCTTGGGTTGCTAGGACCAATAAAGAAACTTCCCAGATTGGAATGGTTGCACTATAATTGGCCTCACAAACAGGATATTTGCATGACAAAGCTTCAGTAGTGAGTTAAACCTTAAAAGGGACTTTGGTGCCTAAGAAGTGGCCTTGAGAAGGGGACCAGCAGGGCCCACTGTCCTGCAGGCTCAGCTGATCAACTCCAGGATGCACTGACCTTCCCTTTTCAAAGATGGGGCCTCTGAAGCTGAAGTCTCCCATTCCCCAGTGTCACTGCATACAGCAAAGCCCAGGAGAACCGGTGGTGGGGAAACAACCTCCAAACAAACCAATCAACATAGGGACATCCAAAGTCATCCCCATGGGAATGAGAGGAACCAGAAATTCACACAGAACGATGAATGGGGACAAGTGGGTTGAGGACACCCTTGGGAAGCATTGCTTACCAACATGACATACATACAGCTCTTCAACCTACCGTGTGGTTACATCCTGATAAACCATTGGTGAGTTGAAGACATTTAACACACTGTAGGGTAAGTTCATTTGACCAGGGCTTTTCCTCCATTGGCCTGTATAACTAGCCCCTGTGGTATTGTGTCTTCCCATGATCGTGCAGTCCAGTGAGTGTGCACATGTGTAAGTGCACATCTGGACCCAGGACAGAGGGGACAAAGGGACATAGAGAGCATGAGAGACAAGCATGCCCATGAGCATGAGAGAGCCAGAGAGAACACCAGAGAAAAAGCCTAAAGAGTATAAAGACACCTAGGGGTCTGGGGGGCTTGTCTGTCTTCTGCCCTCACCGTGGTCAGGGCCCTGCCCTGCCTGGTGTGTCTGTGTAATTGCTTAAGCCAATAAAGAACCTACATGGATTCGTGAGCTTAATGCCTGATGCTCACCCCTGCAATTGGCAAGGAGGGTTGGTTGCAGGACACATACCTAACCTACGAAACATCATAATGCAGCCTGGCTAGCTTGAGTATTCTCAGAATCCTTCCATTCCATGTGGGGTCAGTCTCCCCAAAAGTGTCAGCTAGACTCTCCTCAGTAGGCCCCAGGAAGGGCTTCCTATACCTTGGTGTGAGAACTATGAAAGGTTTATTACCATTACCTTAAAAGTGCAGGTCACTTTGCAGTGAGAACAAGGTTATTTGTCTAAGTCCTCCCTCCATCAAAAAAGAAATTGCTGCTCCCCCTTTTATGACCTAGAAAAATGAAGTTGGGTGGGGTGGGAGAGGGCTCATCCAGGTGTAGGTTTACCAGTGTCTTTTCTATCTTAGACCTTTATCTTTGCTCCCAGAGTAAGGATGAGGTTGGCCCCTCCCTGTCTATCTTGTGTGGTCTCCCTCTCTCTGTCCTTCGCACCCCAAGTCCCAAAACATAAATATCCCTGCTTCATTATTCTTTAGACTTTACAACCATGCAAGTTCTCCAGATGTGTTAGTTTCTTTTTAAAAAAAAAATATTATTTATTTTGTTCTTTAGATCACAACCTCTGTAAGTGGTTTTGGGGCTACCTCCCCCTCCCTCCTCCCTCTGGTGCCCCTTCCATTCTCTCAAACCCCACTCTTTGTTATGCTAAGTCCATTAGTCTCTTTCTTTCCAGTGGCAGTGTCCTTTCCCTGGGTGAGGGACTGTGTTGTTGGAACCAGGTGAGCCTTGCTAGTAGGTTTTCAATCTTAAGTTTGTTTTGGACGGCCAGTCTATATTCATCTGTAATCTGTCCATGTTTTTCTTGCTGCAGGCCATCATCTCCAATCCCATCTCCACTGCTTTGCTGCTTTACCTTATGGCTCTGGTGTCAGATTTAGGGGGTCTCACCCTAGCCAGTGTCTGTGAAGAAGTTTCTCTGTGAATACAGGCATCTGTGAATGACCTTTGTAGATCAGCTCTTCTGCTTCAGTTTGCAGTTCTGATGTGGGGCCAATTACCCCATCTTTGGTAACCCTCTCCTCTCCAATAGTGTGGGGAGGAGGTGTTGTTCTCCTAGAAGGCATCTCCGAAATGAGGTCCCGGGTCTTCTTGGCCTGGTGAGCGCATAGGTGTGCATCGTGACATCTTGTCTCTACAGTTGCTTCTCTTGTCTCACATGTACTGGTTCTCTCGTTTGTCCATCTGCTGTGTCCAACTCAGGCTTGTGGGCTAGATTTTTGCTTGATCCCTCACCCGTTCTATGATGGGGTTTGTGTTGTGCATGTTCTTGCTCCTCTTGAAGTTTAGCTGGAGTGAGAGCAAAATGGAAGGGGCTCTTCCCCCACCCCCACTCCCACCTGTGCACTAGTACTCCCTGCGTGGGGGGGGGGGCTCAGATGGCTGATCCTGTGCTCTTCCATGCTCCCCTTGGGCTAGGAGCAGGGGACAACATGATTCCACCCATCCAGGCTGCAGCTATCCGCTGGTGGGTGGGGCCACCATAACCCCCACTCTGTCCCCCCTCCAGGGCTCACCCGGCTTAGGGGACTTACCCAGGAACCTTCACCCCCTTTGCTCCCCGCTGGTAAGGGAGTCTGACAGCTAGGGACCCAGGTGCATAGGCAGCCCTCAGGTGGCTGCCCGCTGGTGGGCAGGACCAGATGTGTTAGTATCTTGATTTTTTTTTACTTTGCTCACCCAGCTGAGGCTGTTTAGTTACTCACCCAGCCCAAGAAGAAGCCAGCAGGACATAATTTCTTTTGCTTCGCAGCACTACAGTTGAGCAAAAAATCATCAAAAGCGAAGCCTATATTGTAAGAAAGTGCTGCATATTCCTTGTGACGTATTGAATATCATGCTGGTGACAGCAGAAAAGAGATCAACCGCTGGTGATGGCTTGGCTGGCAGGCCGCTGGGAGCTGGCTGCCTCTGCCCAGCGTCCAAGAGAGTAAGGCGCCACCTACAGGTAGGACAGGAAAAGGCAACACTCAAAATGGAAGATGGAGGCTATCAGTGGATTGTCTCCTGAAAAATGAATTCTCCAGACCCCTGTCTCCTCAGAGCTCATGCTGGCTAATCTCCGCAGAGCACCACAGTTAGTTGCTGCACAGTGTGGGTAGAACCAATCTAACCAGACACTTTCTCTCTTTTTTTTTCTTTCTTTCTTTCTTTTTTTTTTTTTAATTTATATATAAATTTCACAACATTGTAATCCCAGGGGTTTACCCCCCCCCTTTCCCTGCTGCTCAAAGTTGTGCACTTCAGTTTGGTGCTTAGCTTGTTTTGACTTTTCCTCAAGTCTTTTATTTTTTCACTATATCCCATATATTAGTGAAATCATTTGGTTTCTGTCTTTTTCTTTATGACTTGTTTCTGCTAATATGATTTCTTCTAAGTACATCCATGTTGTCATAAAATCGTCAAATTGGTCATTTTTAATTCATGAGTAATATTCCATTGTGTATATATATCACATCTTTTTCATCCAGTCATCTGTTTTGGGGCATTTAGGTTGCTTCCATGACCTTGCAATTATAAATAGTGCTGCGGTAAACATCCAAGCACAGGTGTCCTTTGTACCCACATTGAGGTCTCTTTTGGGTAGATTCCCAAGAGAGCAATTGCTGGGTCAAATGGTAGTTCCATTTTCATTAACTTGAGGGTCCTCCACACAGCTTTCCATAGTGGTTGGACTAGTTGACATTCCCACCAGCAGTGTAGTAGTGTTCCTTTCTCTTCACATCCTCGCCAGCAATTCTTTTAAAAAGCTGCATGTAAATTTCCCATCTAGTTCTCCCCTTAGTCTTCATAATCAAACTCTTCAGAAGCTACAGATCTGCAAACATGTTTCCACCTTTCTATCAACTGGTCCATGAACTTTCACAAGGTACAGGAGGTTTACTTGGCCACCACCCACATCTTCAAGGATCACACTGTCCCTATGGTTGGATTTATTGGTTCTCCTACCATTGTTCCTGGTGAAAATGGAGGGAAAGGTAAACTAGATAATAAATCAGAACTGGCTGGGATCCTTGTGTGGATAGGACAATCCACTTCCTGAGAACCCTGGGTATACCTACCTGGTGAGACTCATTTTGGTTTGCAGACAGATGCCTTCTTTTAAAGTAAACCCTACTAGGAGATAAATACCCCATGGTCTCACTTATATGTGGAATTTAGAAAAACCAAACAAAAGGTCAAGAAAAAGTCAAAACTAACAAGTTGACCATAGACCTGAAGCACACAACAAAGTAGGGAGGGGCCCCATAGAAGAGGGAGGAATACAAGGGAATAGTGGTTCATCATGGGTGATATGGTGGCAGGAGAAATATGGGGACAGTGTTACATCATTGTTGGTACATCATTACAACATTGTTGTCCCCATAGTTTTAAACAAAAATAAAAAATTAAGTATCTCTTACTGTGCATTCACTCAAAGTTCCAGGTGGCCTGGGATTCCAGTTCATGTTTCTTAAAATTCAAACTCATGAAATGCTCTTCTGTTGACACTCCGGCCTTCAGGACTAACCAGAGAGTTTTTGTTGATATTCTTTCTAGCAAAGTCTTTTTACTCAGCTCCCATTGGAGTCCCACAAGTTGTGAGTTTGTTTCACTAGCAGAAACCTGAAGTGTGTTACAGGGTTGAGTTTCCCCCAGTTTCATTAGCAGTAACGGCACTCAGGGGTTTTTGCCTCCTATCTGGAAGCCAGGCAGACCTCCTCTCCTCTCCCAACCTTCCCCCCATCTAATTACCTTCCACAGACAAGGCTGGCTGGCTCACCTCCACCTGTTGCCTCTGGGCCAACTCAGCAGATTCTCCTCAGTTCAGTCTCTCAGAGCATTACTCTGGCTTTGCTGACTTAGTCCAACAAACATAGCAAGTTTCTACCCTCTCTAAACTCTGATTCATTTATTTCAAAGGGGGTCATTCAAAATCACACTCTTCTTATCCCTCTCTCTGTTCAAGTCACTGGCAACCCTACATAACTCACTAACTCTCCCAAAACTCTCCTGCTGCTGCTGCCAGCTGATCTAGCTTCTTGAACATGTTCAACATGAAGCCCAGGATCCACACTTGGATCAAGGTTTAAATGGCAAAAGAGCGCCGCCCACCAGCGAGCAGAAGGCGGCTGCTCCCAGCCAGGACCCTGACTCTCGGAGCATTCTTGCCAGCGGGGAGTGAGGGGGGTCAGGCCTCCCCGGTGAGTCCCGGAGTAGGGGTGAATGGGGTGGGGGAGCAAGCCCCACCCCCAGTGAGTGGACGCTGACAGGCAGCCACTCACAGCCCCCTTGGACATTGCCGCCCCTTCCATTTCTTTCTTACTCCAGCTAAACATCAGAGGAACCAGAATAAGCGCAACGCCAACCCCAACATAGAATGGGTGAGGGACCAGACAAAAGTCCAGCCCACAGGCCTGAGCTAAACACAGCAGATGGACAACCAAGAGAACCAGTGCATGCGAGACCGGAAAAATGACCCTAGAGACAAGATGTCACCATGCGCACTTCTGCACTCGCCGGGCCAAGACCCGGGAATCCATTTGGAGATACATTCAGGGATAGAAACACACACCCTCCCCTCATTACAGGAGAGGAGAGGATGACCAAAGAGGGGGTAATGGGCCCCACATCAAAACTGCAAACTGAAGCAGAGGAGATGATCTTCAAAGGCCACTCGCAGACGCCTGAACTCACAGAGAAACTTCTTGACCAACACTGACTGGGAGCGAGACCCCCTAAGTCTGACATCAGAGCCATAAGGAAAAGCAGCAAAGCAATGGAAATGGGATTAGAGAAGACGGCCTGCAGCAAGAAAACCTGGACAGATCACAAACGAATATAACCTGGCCGCCCAACACAAACTTAAGACTGAAAATCTAACAGCAAGGTTCGCCAGGACCCAACTACGCAGTCCCTCACCCAGAGAAAAGACACTACCGCAGGAAAGAGACTAATGGACTCAGCACAGCTAATAAACAACAAAGAGTGGGGTTTGAGAGAATGGAAGGGGCACCAGAGGGAGGAGGGAGGGGGGAAAATAGTAGTAATACAGAGGTTGTAACTTAAGAACAAAATAATAATAATAATAAAATATTTTTTAAATAAATAAATAAAATAAATGGCAAAAGACCAAACACATCAAATTTGTCTTTTTTGATTGCGAAATAATAGTCCATTGTGTGTATATATAAAACACAACTTTCCATTCATCTGTTTCAGGGCATTTGGGTTGTTTCCTTACTCTGGCTATTGTAAGTAGTGCTGCAATAAACATGTATTTGTGATAACATGGATGGACCTAGAAGGACCTTAGCAGAAATCAGCCTGAAAGATAAAGAGAAATACTGGATGATCTCACCTACATGTGGGACATAGAGAAAACAAACAAAAGAACAAGGGAAATTTAAAACTAACTGTTAGAATGAAAGCATAGAGCAAGGGAGGAGGAGGAGGAAAAATCAGGGGAGGGATTAAGATGATGAGATTAAGATGATGGTTCATGGGTGATAAGGTGGTGGGAGAACCTGGGGTAGACAACCATGCAAAATATATATGTGTGCTATCAATTTAAAAAATAAAAAGATAATAAACAAATGGCAAAAAAAAATAATAATAATGGCCAAAATGTCAAAAATAAATAAATGGCAAAGGAATTTGCTCCATTGGCCAAGAAATGGAGAAGGGAGCTCACTCCAAAGTTCTTCTCCCCAAAGGGACCTTAGTATCACCTGAAAGAAGTAGGAGGTTGGGGTAGGGAGTAGCCCAGATTTCTTCTGAGTGCATAGTTGAAAATGCAAAGCTAAAGTTTGTCCCTATGAATGAGGACTGGTGTTTGAATGTTCCAAACACCCATGTTGGTGAAATTGTAAGAGCAACATTATCAGTAATCATAACTGATGCTTTTATCTTCATCTGACTCCTGTGTCTTATTTCTCAGTTGATTCTAAATACAGAGAAGGAAAAAGGTGGGCTATCTTAGCTTTCTCCAATCCCAACAAGAAAAGCAAACATTAAACAGATGATACATGCATTTAAAACTACTAATTGGGGTAAGTGCCTTGGGGTATAACAGGGAGATGACAGGCTCTGGATATTATACACAAGCTCTTCTTATTACAGGTTGGGGATGCGGAGGTAGGGGTTACATGATTACACTCAGTGATTTAAAACACACTGGTTGTTCTAGAATAAACATTATCATTCCTCACCTAAAAAAGTACACATAATGTTTTGGAAGCTAGAGGTTTCTGGTAGAGGGATTTTTAGTTGTTACGTCTTGTTCGTCTGCTTATTACCATATTTAAATTAAGCTCATGTTTGTATTTGACTCAGTTCCTTGGAATAAAAAAAGACAAAATGCATCCTTAATTCTGAACCTATTCTCCTATCTACACTGTTCTGCTTTCAGGTGTCAATACTGCCCCAATTTGAGCCAAAGCACACCTGCCTGGACCTTAGACCTTAGGGTCACACATACACACAAACGTGCACGTGCACACATGCACGGGCGTGCACACACAGATCATGTAGCCCCAAAGAGGTCTTCTGGCTCAGTACAACCTCTGACCTAGACATATTCCTAAGCAACACCAAGGTGTTTTTCTGCAACTCTCTTGCCGTCAGCCCTTGAAACACTAAGCATGTGTTCCCAGGTAGGACTGAAAAGCTTTGTATGCTTTGCTACTGACATCATAGGTAGACAGTGCTTTGGAAAAAGACAAAAAGCAGGTATTTTCCTCTCAGATGACATAAATGGAGTAGATTCTATAATCTTATAAATGTCTCCCAAAATTCATGGGTTATCTTCCACCACCACCCCTCAAGCCCCCCAGTTGAGGGTATTAGATGTGGGTCATTACATCGCAAGAGCAAGAGACCCTGGGCTGGGATCAGCGTCCTTACTCAGGAGGCCCCAGAGAGCTCGCTGGCCCTTCCCCATGTGAATGGACAAGAAGCCCGCAGTCACACAACAGAAGGTTTCCACCGGAACCCAGCTATGCTGGCACCCTGACTTGAAATTTCAGCCTCCAGACCTGCGAGCAGTAAATATCTGCTGTTTATAAGCCACCCAATCTATGATTTTGTTCTAGCAGCCTGAACAGAGGAAGGCAGATTCTTTGCCAAAGAAGGATCACTTGCCAGCAGTCCCTGCGGTCACTCTTCTTGGTTCACTTCCTATTGCAATTCACAGCCCTGAAGAGTCTGACAGAGTTCATGTTGCTTACAGCAGAAGCACCTCACAGTGAAAAGGCATTTGCCTTGTTAAACGACTTTTAGGCTTTTAAAATGTGCAGAGGTTGTCCAGACAGAGAGAGAGGGCATTAAGCCAGATACTGAGTCTTTAGATTGACAACAAGGTAGACATTGAATGCTGGATGGCAGATTATTTTATTTTTACAAAATATTCAGTATGCTTTAATTAACTTTCCAGAAAAAAAGAATAAAAAGGCTTCAACTTCATTTTACATGGTATATACCTAATTGTAATTTAGCACTTACCTTTCATTTAATTTTTTTATTATTTATTTATTTGTTTGTTTGTTTGTTTATTTATTTTTGAGACTAGGTCTTGCTATTTTTGCCCGTAGAACCGCAGGCTCTTGTTGCCCGGGGTACCACAGACTCAAGCAATCCCCAGCTTCAGCTTTCCAGGTAGCTGGGATTACAGGCGCGTGCCACCACACCCAGCTGTATTTTTTTTTTTTTTTTGTAACTAGGTCTCGCTACGGGCCCCAGGCGGGAATCGAACCGCGATCCCTGGCTCCGGCTGCTTCATAGGCTGAAGCTTACAGGCACGAGCCACCGTGCCCAGTCTTTACCTTTAATTTTAACATATTTTTAATATTTCAAAAGAATTAATTTTTGAAGAATTTATTTCATATAACTTTAAAATTGACTTCCATGTATATCTTGGATATACTATGTCTTAGTACCGTGAGTTACATTTACTGCTGTAGATCATTAAGATCACAAATAGGAATAAAATATATGAAATGGACTCAAAAAGAAAATAAACAGTTCTTCTGAAAAATATATGGCTTAATATTTTAAACTAGAAACAAAGAAAATGGGAAAATCTATCAAGGATGATGCACATGAAGTTCCCGACCAAGATATTATATATTCTCTATTTAATGAAGACTTAATTGCTATTTAAAAATGAAATTAGCCAATTATTCTTATCAATTTACAATCTGGACAAGTCAGATGAAATTCCTGCAACCTCATCTTCTTTGCCAAATGAAAATACAATTATATATCACAAAACATAATTTGCTTACTGAAAAAGCATGAATGCAATTACTAAAGCTCAAAAACAGATGAGTAAAAAGCAGCCAATAATATTCAATAAAGATGAGTAAAGGCCAATTGAGAACCTGTTATGTTCTTAAAAGGATGATATCATGTATACAAAATTTGCCAAGCATGATGATGCTTCTTTTTGTATCACTAAAGCATAGTATTTATGGACAATAATGAAAAATATCTATGTCTAGTATAAACAGCTTCAAATTTTGGTGCTTAAGTGAACACAAATATAACACAGAGAAACAAAGAAGCAAATGGTCATTTTCAACATCAGAAAATTCCAAATAAGGCCACTAATTTCATGAGCAATGAGATGAAGAAAGAAAATACATATAAAATTCACAAAGTTATTATTGTACCATTCAACTAGGGGTCAAAATTCATCTTTAAAAAGCTTTGTTCACAGCTCACTGTCCACCTGCATTTATGTCTGTGTTTCTCTTTCCTTTTTCTTGTTTCCTTCACAAACTTGCCAAAAAATAAATTATGATCAGTACATGCATTGCTGAACTGTCAGAACAGGAAAACAAGCCAAAAGTCATTGGTATTTCACTGACTTTTCATCAATTGTGAAAATAGCTGAAATATTTCCATTTTAGGCATTGACTGCAGAGACTGATGGGGATTATTAATGATGTGCTTCATCTCATAACATGGTTGGTTAAGAGGAAGGTGGCTAAACCAGAATCTTAACCAAAACTCTAGACTTAAGACTTTGTGCTGATAGTGGGACTTTATTGCTGAAAGAAATGGGCCCCACTGCATCAATGTCAATGCTATTCTTTGATGCTATTCATTTCATTTCAGAGATGAAATGCAGTATTTTCTAGACAATTGTGAATGAAACATGAAATTGAAGCCTACATCACAATCAGACACACAATGGGAACCCGAACTATATGCCCTTAAAGCAAATTGGATTCCATTTCAACAAGATCTGAGGAGCACTAGGAAAGTTCAGCAGAACAATATCCCTCAAATTAAGTCACTAATAATCAAAAAGAAAATTAATTTTGAATGTGTGCTGTCTATATTTATTTGAGATGGATTCAATGGTTACTATTCATATCTAAGTAACAACAAAAAGAAAAAGACCTAGTTTGATTTCTCATTTTAAAGGCCATACGTTACATATATATTTTATTTTTTATTTTTTTCCAAATTGTAAACATATGCAGCAAACATAACTTCCTCATAAAATAAAAAGAAATTAGAAAAAGGATATAAATGTGATTACTATGAAAGAAAATTGGTGTATAAATATTTCCAAAGCAAATTTTAGAAATGCTGAATTATGCCAAATCATAGATCAACATGTATTCTTAATTGAAGAGAGAATGAATATTCAATTGCTTAGAAATTACTGTTTCTAACTTCTTTTTATAATACCTCAGCACTGAAAATTTTGAGACAATTGATGTATGAATCTAGATACTGTTTTAAGAAACAGTTTAAGCTATTTTTACAAATAGCAATTTTATGATCAATTTTTTAAATATATGAAAATTGGTAAAAATAATTTGTCACATGCAACCCCATTATGGTGTTGGAACACATTAGATAGTATCTGGGGTTTGCTGCTTTAAGATATTTTTCGATCATTCAACTTGCTATATAGCCTAAGCAGAATGTTTCCCAAACTGCAATTAAAAACCATCTAAGAGAAAAAAAAATCATCTAAGCATTTCAATGATTCAAGAAAAAGTACATAATTTGGCACTATCAATGAAACAGCAGAAGTTTTGTGAGGTATCTTAATTAAACAACACAATTTGAAATATTACTGAAATGAAGGCAAGAAAAAAATGTGGAATAGATGTGTAATTTGTAAAGTATCTACCTTTTGACTCACCCCAACATGACATCGAGAGAACACCCAGCCCTATGTAAGAATAATTAAGTACAGGTGTCTTTAGTATTAGCCAACTTGAAATTATAGGCTACAGCTTTGCTTATTTTTGTGATGGTGAATTTGTTTTGGCAGGAGGATGGAACATAATTCATGACTTTTTGTTTGTTGGAAAATGAATGTCAGCTTCCATTTGTCCTTGGGCCCCTAAGTCCTGAACTGCTAGAGAGGTGCCTCTTGTTTCTCTCTTTGCAAGGCAGTATCTTCAAATGCATGCAAACAAATTCAAAATATTGTGAGAACTTTGTAATTGGGTTTATCAAATTGTTAGGTACGTGAGTTTGGTCAGGTCTTTCCTCCATCAGCCTGTATAAGTAGCACCTGGGGTATTGCGTCTTCCCCAGGATTGTACAGCAGGGGTGCGTACACATGTGAGTGTGCACACCTGGGCCTAGGGAGAGGGAATAAAAGGGTGCATGAGCAAAAGCATGCCTGAGCAAGAGAGAACATCAGAGAGAGAGCCCAGAGAAAGAACGTGAAGATTCCTGGGAGATGTGGGAGACTCACCTGTCTCCCAGCCCCCTGGCCCTCGCTTTGACCCTGGCTCTGGACTTGCCCTACCTGATGTTTCTGTGTAACTGCCAAAACCAATAAAGAACCTAAGTAGGTTGGTGAGACTGATGCTTGCATGACAGTGGACATCACGAACAGGCTGGTTGCTCTACAATTGTCAATGAGGATGGGATGGTTACCCAACATAAATGGTTCATGAGTCAATCACACCCCATCTAGTAACTGGAAAGGGGCTACATGTAGTTAAACAAAATAGAAGGTTTTCCTGTGTTTATCATCAAGACCCATAACCCTGGAAACCTCCAGTCCTTTTCCCTTCCAGTTAACTCGGACACCTAGGGAAGGAGCTTCTCCCCGGAACAGTCACAAGAGGGCGCATGCAGCCATGGAGAGCAGCGGTCAGAGCCAGCTGAGAGTCAGCAGGGAGGCTGATGGAGGGTTCAGGCAGTCTCCCAGAGGGCAGATTACTTAATTCAAAATCTGCTGGGACCTAAATTCCCTTCCATGAAAAGCACTTGTTTCATTAGATCTAGTAAAACAAGTGATTTTCATTGTCGTGGCTTTGTTTTTGTCACTCTTTAAATCTGAACCCGTCCAAGATCTATCCATGTCTACACCAGGGAACAGTTTACTTTGAGAAAAAGTTTCAATCACACATGACTTCTGTGTGGGGGCACCCCTGATTCTTGATCGGCTCTACGGTGTCTCTGTCAGGTAATAGCCCTGATGACCTCCTCCTGCGCCCTGCGGTCCTGTGACGCAGAAGATTCAGTGAGACTTCAGCCAAGGACTTTCCCGGCAGCCACCCTCCCAAGTTCCCAGCAACCAGTCCTCTGATCTCATGTTCCATTTTCTCTCCCTTCAAACACAGAAGAGGATTCAGGGGACCCCACTCTGGACCCCCCTGTAACTAGAATGCCATGTCCCCATTTCCACACTTTCCCGGTGCCTGTCGAAAGGAAGCCAATTCATGAGGTCAACATCAGGTATAGACCAAATGCTGATGACCCCTTAGAAATGTAGTGTTGAAAGGCCGGGCACAGTGGCTCATGCTTGCAAACTTCAGCCTATGAAGCAGCCAGGGCTAGGGATCGCGGTTCGAGTCCCGCCTGGGGCCCGTAGCGAGACCTAGATCTAAAAAAAATAGCTGGGTGTGGTGGTGCGCGCCTGTAATCCCAGCTACCTGAGAAGCTGAGGCTGGGGATTGCTTGAGTCTTTGGTACCCCGGGCAATGAGAGCCTGCGGTTCCACTGGCAAAAATAGCAAGACCTAGTCTCAAAAAAAAAAAAAAAAAAAAAAAAAAGAAATGTAGTGTTGAAACCCTGGGGAGGAAGTGAGGATTAGATAAGATAAGGTCATGAGGGTGGAGTTCTCCCTCGTGGGATC
The DNA here is from genome assembly GCA_004024945.1 of Uropsilus gracilis. Lineage (NCBI taxonomy): Eukaryota > Metazoa > Chordata > Mammalia > Eulipotyphla > Talpidae > Uropsilus > Uropsilus gracilis. Next base: position 89,266 of record PVHY01004445.1, read on the forward strand.
CCTGGCCGCAGATGCTCAGCAACCAGGACTGTGAAAAGTATCTGTTAAAGCCTCCCAGCTTAGACCTGTTCTGTTATAGCTCAGACAGACTGAGACCATGTCTCAGAAAGTGATGCCCAAACTTTTTTATTCATGAATCCTCCAATTCAAGGAAAGACTTTCCATCTGGACAAGTCTGCTCTCAGCATAGATGCACACAGACATATACACCAGGTCTACACACACACACCAGGACAAACAGACAAACACACACACACACACAGTAGGACAACTCCCTGCTCCCAGCTCCCTGCGTGTGCAGGGAGGAGAGTAGGGTCATGCAGAATCCTCCTCTCCTTCTCTAATCCATCAGCTCTGCTGCTGTTGATCAGGACTCCTTTTACTTATTTCTCTCCTTGCTGTGCCTGCAATAGGAAAATAAATTATTTTCTCTTTCTGTCACATCCAAATCCATCCTGCCCTGCATTAGAGTGATACAAATCAGGAACGCAGCGTCTTTGTGTCACACATTGTTCCCACAGCTGTGGGTGCTCTTTCTTTCAGCTACCAAATCCAGGGAGGAGAATAGCTATTCCTGGCATCTGAGCACAGCACATCAATTAACACTTTAAAAGATTATCCCTACCACATTGGCTTTGAAGGAAAGAAGCTAGACAAAGAAAGTGGCTTTATGCTAGTAAGGCAGGTACGAGTCACCATCCTTCAAACATCTGAAGAAACTGTGCCTTTATCTTATACTCAAGACTCTGGTTTGTGTAAAGCAGTAGAGCTGAATTATGTTTGGCCAAATTTGGTTGTGGGTGGTGGACCGTCGCACAGCAGAGACAATTTGAAGGCAAGGACACCAAGTTTCAAAGGTTACCCTGCCCAGGGGAGGTGATACTCACAAGAGAATAAGGTGTTCTCTTCAGTGGGGTGTGCGCTTATGTGCAGCTGGGTCCAAAGGGCAAGACCAGTGCTATGCAGTGCACCCAAATCTACATGCCAAGAAAAATGAGTGGGTGTTAAAGCACTGACCAGCCTCGGGCCCAGGAGAGTGGTAATGCAGGTGCTCCATGCAGACCTCCTTTCAACAGCACCTGCCAGAAGAGGTACCCTTCATTCACCATGAATTCACATGGAAACTGCTTCTCCCAACCTGGTGCCAGTCACTGGCTGAGCAAGTGGGTGACATGGTTCAGGGCACTTCTGTTCAACCAGAGGCCTATTAGTCTTTGTTCCAGATACCCCTCAGTTGAGACCTTCTCAGGATGCTCTACATCCTACCCACGCCCTCCTCCCTGATCTCCCCTCAGTTGTCATACCTGTATCATGGTCTTATTATGGCAATGGTCCTAGGAAGATGGCCAGCAGCTCAGCGACCTGGAGAGAAGAGGCTTTATTCACTAATACCAGTGAGTCCTGTAGGATAGCTCCCCAAAGGCTGAGCCCCAAAAGTCAGGGGAGGGTGGGTTTTATAGTGTTTCCTGATCATCGGGAAACACTATAGAAACCAAGTAGTTGGTGATCCCTGATGGGTGAGGTGGGGTGCGTTCAGGTCATCTTGATTCTACTCCTGGCATTAGGTGGGATTGACTGGCCAGGGAGGCTGGGAAAGTTCCTCACTTGGGCTGCTTCTGATTCTAGTCATTTTTCCTTGTCAGTCAGAGTTCTCCCCATGCTTTCCTGTTCTTTCTCTCCTTTCCCTTCTCAGGATCTCCATGCCCATAAATCTCTTGTGTATCCAATTCATCTAATACATCTGCAGATCTAATATATCTGTTTCTCAAAGACACAAATTGCTATACTCGGTGATTTCACTCTTACATCAGTATAATTCTAAATAAGCACTGAACCAAACAAAATCCATCAAAGCCTTATTTATAACCCGATTAAGGGCAAGGGTGAGGAGAGAAATGAAAACAACTTAACTCTCCATCCTCACCATAGTAGCTAAACATGGAGCCACTCAATGGCAAACCATGGAGCCATTTAAATTAGTTATGCATTTATTTGTATAAACAAAGGTACAGGTGGTAAGCTGCACTCACAGATTTCTTTGACCACCCCCCCACCATTGTATCTCCTGATGAAACATGAGTGCCCTCCCAAGTTCCTTCCTGTGTATGAAGGTGACAGGGAAGTACAGATGAGCAGTGAGGTCCTTTTGTCCTCCCTACGCTGGGCCCTGACTTCCTGGTGTTCCAAGTCTTTGCCCTTCTGTCTGAATCAGGGCTCAATCATAGAAGCAGATTTCAAATATGAAGATAGATGAATGATGGATGGATGAATAGACAGAGAGACAGAGAGACAGACAGACAGAGAGACAGAGAGACAGACAGACAGACAGACAGACAGACAGACAGACAGACAGACAGACAGACAGATAGATAGATAGATAGATAGATAGATATGGAAAGAGAGAGAAAAATGCATATATATATATATGTATATATCACATATGTTTGTTATGGAGATTTGATCTTACAGAGCCGTGGGAATTGATGAAATACTATCTCTGCACCTGATATTAGAACTTGAATTCCACAAGGCAGACAGGCAGGAAGAGAAGACGCTAAGTAGGACCAAAGGACATGCTGGAAACCACTAGAATAAACTGAAGCGATCAGGACAAACTAAATCTAATACAGGGGTAGTGATGCAGTTGAAAATTGTATTGGGCGCCATGCTGCCCTGGTGGGCGGGGTCTGAGAGAAAGACTGGCGGGAGAAAATGAGATGCGTGAAAAGAACAGATAAAATAGAGGCAGGAAGAGATGAAAATGGTGGGTGATAGAGGAGGCCCATGTGTCAGGAAAACCCCTGGAAAAGTGAACTGTTGGTGGCAAAGAGCCATTGTGGGAGACTGGTCAGCAAAAGATTAGCCAGTGTAGAGAGCATGGTGCTGTAGCAAGGTGGCATGGAAAACTGGTACCTGGACGGAGCCAAAGATTTGGAAAGCTGACTTTGCATCAGTATTTGTTGTGTTAAGCTGCTGCAAACACAGACTCTCAGAGAAATGGGAAAATAGGAAAGTTTTATTGAAAGACTCAGCTGAGGACACTTGGGTCTTAGAAAGTCAGACTCAAGGCCTCGAACTTTGTTGATGCAGGCAATTTATAGGTTTTGCAAAAGCTTAAAATACATCTTCATATAGAGGCAGTTTCCTGGATGACACAGTACAAAATTGGCATAGAATACACAAAATTGGCATAAAATATAATTTGTGACACTCTGGACATCCCTAAGAAATAATACTTTCATGGCACTAGGCCTTTTCACCTTGGATAAGTTCTTTTCTTTTGCACAAGCTGTTTTTCTCCCAATTAAGGGAAGGGTAAGCAGCTGTGTCTATTTGTTATCTTGCTTTTAGCTTTCCCACACAGTCTGGCCTGAGTTAGCGAAAGCTAGGAAAAGTTCTACAAAAACCTAGTTGAGTCTCCTTTGACCTTGAGATGCCTGCATCTCAAGCCAACTTTTAGGCCTAGTGGTTGACACTTTAGGTTTCAGTCTTGAGGGGGGTTTAAACTCATTTTTACAGTTGAAAAGTTTGAAGCTCCTTGGAAAAGCCACAGCTTGGAACGCTGGAGAGAGAAGCAGAGAAGATGGAAAAGAAAGACTGGACTTTGCAGAGTGCCTGCCTCAGGTTTGGAGGGGCAAAGGGGCACTTTGTTGGACATAAGTTTGGGACTTTCAGACTAAATGGTACTTGGGTATTAAGGACTTGTGGTATTAAGGACTCTTTGCTTTCCTGGTTAATTTTCCTTGTTAATAAAATCCAGTTGTTTAAATTGTATTGTGACTTTAGCAACTGCTGCTACGAGTGGGTAGGTACGAATCTGGGTGGTAGAAACCACATTTTAGAAAGTGCCTCTTTTTATTTTTATTTTTTATTTTTAAGACACTAGGTCTCATTATGTTTCCCAGGGTTGACTTGAACCTGCAGACACAAGTGATCCCCAACCTCAGCCTCCTGGCTAACTGGGATTACAGGCGTGCATCACCATGCCTGGCTAAAGAGCCTCTTTTTTCTTTGTTTCTTTGGTTTGTTGGTTGGAAGCTTCTGGTACCCCCTTCCCCCCCCCCCCCGAAAAAAACACATGATTTCAAACCCATGTTGATTCTTGTAACCTATGACCTTGATGATTTTCATGGGCTGAGCTGTGTCTTCCTCATCATATATTAAAGTCTTAACTCATGGGAGAGTTCATTTTAGGGATACACTTGATTGAGCAATGGGATGCCCGGTTTAAACATTATTTCTGGGAGTGTCTATGAGGGTATTTCTGGATGAAATTAGCACTTTAATTCATGGATTGAACCTAGGCTTTAAAGGAAAATTTGGATGCCAAGCTATAAGGTAAAAAAATATTCACCACCCTGTTATGTACTTGAGTGTTACAGGGAGGAAATGCTGTGTTCTCTGCCCTGGCTCACACACAGCGACTGGGACTAGCTACTGGGGGCTGAGGTGGGGCTGAGTGACCAGGTGAGTCTATTAACAGGAATACAGATGGTCACAAGCAGAGGCTTGCTTCTCCAGCTTTGACTTGCACCCAGGACTCAGCAGGAGACACATGAACAGAAACATGTAGAACCATTTGAAAGAGACATATGGGTGAGAGATGTGTGGGGAAGCTGACCCTGGCCATCATTATCTTAATGTGACATCTCCTTTTGTGCCAGTTCTTTTGGGCCCCTTTCTAGCCATCCCCCTCACCCCCACCTCCAGGAAGTAGCTTAGACTTGTAGCTAACTTTTGGGTCATAGCAGCCCTATTTCAGGATGAGCCTTGTTTGGTTGGGCATTTGGACACAAGGGGATGGGTTATTTGGGGTGTTTTATATTAGGAAACTATTATTTGGTATATCCTTTCTACTCCTCTCTCTCTACGCACATTAATCTATAGAAGATCTCTCATACCAAGGGTCTGCTT